>NQII01003341.1:14548-62800 GCA_002778355.1 Clitarchus hookeri | reverse complement strand
ATTTTCCCGCCACGAATTCGATTTCGGAAGGTGTATTGCAATTATTTGGCGCGAAAAAGCATGAATAATTCCTCCGTTAATGTTCTTGAATTGTTTCAGCTTCTCTACACTTGATATTTTCTAACATGTAACAGCCCAGGTAAAATAATTGATTATTTCGTGGGAGCGACTAGAGAGGTCATAATAGCCATGGCAGTCGAACAGAACTAATTTCAGAAATCACATTAAGTTGTACCCTATGTCATGTCGTCCGAAGAAAATCGATTCAAAATCTACATTGGCGGGTGGGAGCTGAAAATTAAAAAAATCCAAGATTGTGGGGCACTGCCTACCGGCTGGCAACTGCGAAGTTTAAATAAGAAATCCCACGTTCAGGAAATCTCGCCTCAGTGCGTTAATTTTAAAGATGGGTGTTTCCAACACGAATTTGTTAGGATAAAATCGCTACGACCCTATATTTTCAAAATATAGGCAGTATGTACTTTTTTTCGTAAAACACAAATTTTAAAATTCCTTGCAAACAGGCTATACACTCCATCTCCGCTGTAGGAAACTTCTCACAAAAACTTCGTGATGGATACATTTTGTTTGAAACGCCTATCTTTAAAATTAACGCACTGAGGCGAAATTTACTTAAAATAGGATTTTCTGTTTAAATTTCGCAGCTGTCAGTGTCCTTAAGGCAGCTGGCCACCAAAAAATGCATTATTTTATACTTTTTACGAAACATCATTAACTTTGTAGACTTTACTATAAGCATATACTCTTTCCTCGCACAAAATTTTTTTTTATGGCTGATAGTTTTTGGAACATGCACTAAGAAAAAGGTTTTCTTGAATCGAGTTTGTTTGGCGCAACCAAATTATTTGTTTGCGTAGGGGCTATGAAATATGTTGTCGTTAAAAATTATTTTGTTGTTATTATATGGTTGACCCCACACTAAGATTTGGTTCGTGCCACCAGAGATTTGTCCGACTCTCAAGACCTCGTTGTCAAGAGCCGTCCAAATCTCCTCGTTCACTCGCTCACTCACCAAAGATTTGCTTTGCTCTGCGGACATTAAACAATTTCGTTTGGTTTACTCGTAAATGAAATCGGAGGCCCGACTTGGATTCGAGCATAGATGGTTTGCGCGGGCGCCCCACGCCCTAGCGAACCCCAGCTAACGTGACTACAGGCAAAAACGTTAATGTCTTTCAATACATACATTTCAAATACTGGACAGCGTACGTAAATATAAATTTCAAGTTTTACAGCTTTACGTTTTAGTTTCTTGTTGAACTTGTTTTATTATGCTCTTACACCATTATTAAATATCAATGAATGCACCAACAAGAACGGTTACTCTCCTAATTGTCAAAAAAAAGAAATACAAACAAACTCTCCAGCTGTATTTTCCAACGAAGGCAATCAAATGGGTAGCCAAAAAATGTATGTAGTTGATTCAACTAAATATTTTGTTAATAGCCTTAACTATTTTTGGCCCAGCACAGAGGTTTCGTTTATTCAAGCTTGTATTTTTTTAGATGAATAAAATTAATTTTGTTGCTTTTCACGTTTTGTTTACTCAACAAAATATTTTGCTGAAGCAACAAAATATATTTTCGGCCCTATACAGAAAAGTATTTTGTTGATTGGAACAAACCTATCTCTCAGTGTAAATGATTTTTGGGGACGTGCCCTCGGGAACCCAAATACGTCACATACTATAAACATATACACACATACATATTCATAATATACACCATTTTACCTCTGGAGATGCATAACATTAACTGGACGCGCGAAACGTTTGGCTGAATTTAAGGAAATCACAATTAGACAATAATAATAGGCTTCGCAGTAAAAAAAATATGATTATGCAATACATTATAACAAAATGAATATGTAACCTAAAATACTTTTCCAGTATGCTTTATTTTAGAAAAGGAAACTGAAAAAAATTATATTTTGTCTGTGTCTTCATTAACAATACTTATTTTGTTGAGTTGACTTGAATATAATTTTATATTTAAATGTATTGCAGCGTTCTGAAGGAAGTATTAAAACACTTACATGCTAATTTTCCATTAATATACCCACAAAGGCCCCCTTTAAAAAAATATGTTTAGTTTATATCCAGTAACGTGTTTATGTTTAAAATTTATAACAGTTGTGAGTTCAGTCTCCGTAAACGTTATGCATTGTCTGTGGCCAGCTCAGTATCTACCACCTTTTCAACAAAGAATCACTGAGATCCCAACGACCAGCTATAAGCCATGCATGCAGGTACTGAATAATTAACAGCACCGGTTCCTTTCATGAATAACTGATATTCTGGTATTCAATTTCTCCCAAGGCAGTTGCAGTTTAACTGGTGCGAATCCAGGGATCGATGTTTTTCTGCAGTACTGTCAACATGAGCTGATTCATTTGTCTGGCCATAGCGTTTTATATTCTGACCGCGACTGCTGATATTTATTGTCCTCTCTGGCAGAGTCAGGGATATAGTATTATCTTCCGCCGTGTCCAATGTGAATGCCCCCTATGCATATTGAACAAATGAAAATTGAGTCTCCATTGTTTGATTTGCTTAGGCACTGAAAATCATGCATGCATACTTCGCAAAACGCTTGAATATACATATATATGTAATGTTTGTGTTTACGTATATGTATTGTCAGGTTTTGGAGGGATTTTATATTTGCTCTTTTCTTTGCAAATAAACGTACCTAATAGTGCACATAAAAAAGTATTTCACAAAAACAAATAGTGGCTATTTTGCGTTTCCTGTACACGAAATAAATGAACATACCAAAGCGGGAAGACAGAATATTCACACAGACACTCCATAAACGCCGGAATCCATCTTGGGAAATAGAAGAAGCAATGACAACAATTTCGTAATAGGTTATAAGTGAATTACTGAAGCTCAGACGTCCAGTAATGAATAAATTGCGCGATTGGCTGGCTGGCAGCCAACTGAATCATTCTTGTGACGATATTCGGGGTAAATATTTACTTTAAAAAATATTCCTGTCTTCGAATTCGAAAAAAAATCGAGACGGCCTCATAAAATCGTTAAAATAAAAATTGTGAGATTTCCGTACATTTCTAAAGAAAAATCGTAAAAGTTGGCAAGTCTGCTGTTGGTTTGTGCATCCCAGGAACAGAGGCCCACTTTGCATTTAATTATTCTTTCGAACCTTCAGGAAGATCACAGCCTGTATCAAGGGAGACTTGAGTTACTGCAGGGACTGCTCGTGAAAACTTGATTAATCGCTCGACGTAACTTGGGCCGCTGTCTGGAACGCCGAAGGGCAATTGATTAATATTCCGTTAGCGGCTTTACCCGACCTCCTCCCGCCTTTCAGCCTGTGGGCATGACAGGTGAGACGCAGTTCCGGTATCGTGCGTTGTAATTAAGCGCGTAACTCAATCTCGTCACGCACCGCAGCCCTTCCACCAGGCTCAGCAAAGTGCAGAAAATCACGCTGCCGTAAAAACTACTCACTGCAACTTGTGTTGATTAATCACGATACTTTGCACTCTATTTCGCCCCCGCGTATATGCTGAGGCGAATGCACGGCTCAATTTATATAGTCCACGGGCGGCGGAACCAGTGGGTCAGAGGGGTTATATGGCCATCTAATAATCTGCTGTAAGAGTCAGTTTCTCACAAGAAATAATAAACACGCAATACAATTACTGCTTTTGTTGCTAAATTATTACTTTACGTAAAGACAGATTTGAGTATTATTTTCAAATGTGCTTCTAGTATAATGGTGTAGTATTTCTAGAATGTGTATGATCCGATATTTGTTTGTTAACGATATCAGTTATGACGTTAAAATAATAATAAAAAAATATTATACGTGTTATGTAAGATTGAGTAAACCTCAATAAGTTAGTAAGAATTTTTCTGCGATATTGTAGTACTTGATAGTGTTCATTTTTATTGAAAATATTTTTTTTGGCACTTGACCCCCTAATGACGAACACATATGGTCTATTCGTGGTTTCTTCAGACTTTTTGAACCTAACCTTATAAAAAGTTACCCCAGATATGGTATGTTTGGTGGTTTCCTAAATCTTATTTGTGTCACAAGAATTTTATACTTCTGTTAACATAAAATTCCCTAATTTTTGGTTAAATTGAACATTTATGTATATTTTTTTATAACACATAATATTGCATGTATATTTAATACGAATAAGAACAGTGCGAAAACAGGTGTGTCGATAATGCCTAGTTATAAATCGTTACTACACAAAATATTATTACACTGAGTGCGCACAAATGCAGTGAGTTGTCCCTTTGGTGGAATTTTTTAGACTCGGTTAAGCTTGGTTTGGAATGAGGCGTAGGAATATCTTGTAAATAGAACTTCAGCAGGGCTTCAGTAAAGCTGGAAGTAACCGTGAATGGACTATATTCCTCAGCCCCTGCAATCGAAAGTGAACCGCTCGGCTTCCCATTCCTCTGTTGAATGCGGTGAACCGACAACTTTGTTGGCGGCCAATCACATTACGTCCTGTAAACTATATCTGTGGAGTGCAGCGGCGGTGATGACGAGGGAAAAAAAGGGGGGGGGGAGGAGGAGTATGCACAACAAAAATTGTAATCATATAAAAAACAGTGGAAATATCATTTAGTACAAAGCAGAATGACACCAATGACTTTGTAAAAAGTAGAGGTGCCCCCGCACGGGTGAAAATTGCAAGAGAGTTGAGGAATTTGGAATATTTTTACGATGTCCTTACCAAAATCAAAGGGGAGCTTATCTTATGGAAGCAGTAAGTGCAGGACTTGCAGGAAAGTTCACAGAGCGCAACTGACGCATTGCAAATATGAAATACCGACTTGTCTCTGAACAGTGGGTGACCTTCTAACCATAATGACTCCGCTCCTTCTAACAACTTGTACCCGTGAGAAGTCATCTTGAACGCAAAACAATTGAAAGCTCACTTGAAGAACAAGACTGGACATCCTTGCCGTCACCAGAAGTACTGAATCACTTAAATTAAAAAACTCGGCGGTTAAATATCCAATTGAGATAAAAAAAAACACTGCATACTATAATAAACGCTTTATTAGAACGAGTTAAGCTTAGGTTTCGTTGAATCATATCTTCCTAGTGTTAGAATACGAATAAAGAATAAGCAGAAGAAATCATATGAATAATTTTGTAAAAAATGAATCCCTCTCCAAAAAAAAATTCTGGTTGTGTCACTTTGCCCACTCATATGCCACAAACTGACCTTCAATATCGGCTTGGTCCCATTTTTAGCCAACTTTCCGAAGAAAAGAAAGGCTTATATGATCTCTTTCCAGACTGTGTGTTTGCGCGTGTGTGAGTATCTATGTGTATGTCTGTGTTCCCCACTCCCCGCAACACCTTNTCTTTCCAGACTGTGTGTTTGCGCGTGTGTGAGTATCTATGTGTATGTCTGTGTTCCCCACTCCCCGCAACACCTTTTCTATTTTTTGAACGCTTCGACCGAATTTCACTAAACTTGGTACACATATAATACTTAGTAAGAACACCTAACTTTTACATTTTTCAAACATATCGGGCACTTACTTTCAAAATTGCAGCCATTTTAAAGTTTGGATGTCATCCCGGGTACCATTGAACCGATTTCAACCAAATTTTGTATGCCGGCAGACCATTGTGTAATCACAAAATTTTGAAATGTATATTGTTGTTGGTATGCCATTTTGTAAAATAGAATGAATTGAAAAAAATTATTATTTTTAGTTATATCTCGAAAACTATTCAACCAATTCTCACCCGATTTGACATGTAAATAGTACTATGGCAGGCAATGCAAACGTAAGTGATTGAAATTGATTAGTTACTTATTTTCAAAATCGCGGTCATACTAATGTTTTAAGTTTATTTAATATATCTGCTGTGCCGTGTAACCAATTTCAAAAAAATTTTGTATGCTCAAAGTATATATCCCAAGCATTATATATACCTACAAATAACCACTTTTGTCGACCATTTTGAAAGATAGCGCTATACGAATAAATAAAGCTATTTTGTCATAACTTGATTAATAATTAACCGATTCCTACCTAATCTTGCAGACAAGTAGTACTGGTGCAGATGATGTCAAGTGATATTTTGTAAGCATTTCATACACTTATTTAAAAAATGGTGGCCATATAGTCATTTTTAGCTTAGGATACTATATCGTCGAAACTATGAAATCAATTCCAACATAATTTTGTATGCTGGCAGTAGACATTACTAGCAACTGTATATACATGGAGCATATATTGTCTGCCATTTTGAAAGACAGCGCTATGCCAATAAAATAAAGTTATTATGTCATATATTGGGAAAGAATTGACCAATTCCTATTAAATGTGGCAAACAAGTGGCATAGAGACATATTATGTCAAGTTGTATGTTTTAAGCATGCCAAACACCTATTTTTGAAATGGCGGCCATATAGCCATTTTTAGCTTAGAATTCTATATCGTCTAAACTATGTAATAAATTTCAACTAATCTTTTTACTCTGGTAGTAAATATTAAAACAAACAATTTTATGTACATAGAGCATATTTTGTCCTCCATTTTGTAAGATGGTCAGGCACTTATTTTCATGATGGTGGCTATATAAATATTTTATTTCAGTATATTTTATTAACTAAACAAATTCCAACTTAACTTTGTATGCTGGCAGTATCTATTTTAACCATAAATGTTGTCTATTCAGAGCCTCATTTCTCAGCCATTTTGTAAGTTAGCACTACCAATAAAAATAGTGATTTCATCTCTATCTCGGGAAACAAAGAAACCATTCTTAAAAAATTTGGCGAAGACATTGTACTGTGGTAGGCCATAATAATAAATGTGTTTTTTTTAAGTAGGACACTTCTATTTCCGGAATAGTAGCTATAAAATTATTTCAGTTTTGTGCGTAATATCTAAGAAGCTATGAAATATATTTTAACTTAATTTTGTATATTGACAGTATACAATCATCGAAATTGCTACTACGTTACTTTTTTGTCTTCCATTTATAAAGATCGCCGCATGAAAATTATAGAAGTTTTATGTATGTCTCGAGGACCAATCAACCGATTCCCACCAAACGTTACACTAGAACATTTCATACCAATTTATACCAAATTGTGCACACCATAAATGCTACAAAATGCCATGTAAACGTTCATGATTTAAATCGGTCAGACAACGATGTTCAAAATGGCAGCTTCAGAAATCATTTAGGTAAGTTTGCCATTATATTAAACATTTTAACCAAAATTTGTATGTGTACAGTATATATTAGAAGCATAGGTTATAGAGCCTCTTTTTTCTGGCAATTTTGTACGATAGCATCGAATAAGAAAATAAAGTTTTTTTATGTCATATCTCAGAGACCAAAGAACCAATTTCCATCAAATTATTCACACAATTAGCGCTGCAGTAGACCATGTAACCTTACATGTTTTATGTGGATCAGTCAATTATTTTTAAAATAAAGGCCCTGTAAATATTTTAGGTTAGTAAACCCTATAATTCGACATTAGACTGATAAAATCCGATGTTGATGATCTGAATCCAACCTCCGTAATGAAGTGGATAGCACGCTAACTTATAGTACGAGGTTTTATGGGTTCAAGTCCCAGGTAAGGCTTGCGCGTATTTGTAATTGTCTCACTACTGTTGCATAAGTTTCTGGTTTAATGTCTAAAGTTATTGCTATCAAAGTATATTCAAATGTTTCCTACCTCAGCTTTTAAGAAATTATTTAAAATTTATTTGCACCCCTGTTGAGGATAATAAGCTCATTAGTTATATCGGCAACTTCTTGTTATTACAGTAATCCTCTTTCCTTTTCCATCTTTAAGCAGACAAATGTTGTCCTTAAACTGTAACGATTATTTTTTCCCATGCAACGTCAATGTATTGAAGTTTTATGTAACGATTTTTAACCGGGCAGGAAGATAGCGGGAGCGACGGATTATCTTCCTCTGCCCACATGTTTCATTTATGTTCTTCCGCGTATCCGTTAATTAACTTTATCTTTCGTTTTCCCTTTCTGTTCCTGGCGGCTCCGCTCTGCCAGGAATGGAGAAACAAAAGACACGCGCACGAAGGAGTTGCAGCTCCNCCTTTCTGTTCCTGGCGGCTCCGCTCTGCCAGGAATGGAGAAACAAAAGACACGCGCACGAAGGAGTTGCAGCTCCCCAGCGAAGTAAGAAAAATGTTTTGGTTAGAGGGAAAAAAGGGGAGAGCAGGGTCTTACTGGTTGTTTTGTTGGCGTAGGCAAGCCCCTCGCTCTAACAGTTGTTTTCCTCCTCCACTAGCATTCTTTGTCCAAGATATTCCTCCGCCTCGAGCAAACTTAACTTACTAAGTAGAGAAAATTGCACCAAAGGACAACGCGCCGAATTCGTGCGCACTCAGTTGTAAATTATATTTTTCATGAGAACTATTTCTTACTAGGCGCTACCAACACACATGTTTTCTCACTGTTTTTATTCACATCTATTATAAATTAAATATTTAAATGTGTGAATAATATACAGATAAAACTTCCATTTTAACGAAAAATAAGAAACTTCCAAGTTAACAGATGTATATCACGTTTGTGATAAAGGGCATATTGAGGAAATAACCAAACACGTCATACATATGGTCGTATTTCAAAAGTTTGATTCAAATAGTGTGAAGAAATCGCGAATACGCTATGGACGCCATTTAACTAAATGTTTTTGTTAGGAAAGAACCCAGAGTAGAGGAATTATGGGGACTTCGACACATCGGGACCTGGGACCGGAGCGTCGGAGCTGTTCGTGCTCTGTCATTCCGGTCGACTGGCGGCCATAATGGATCAGGTGACCTTGACCCTGGTGATGTTTGACCTTGACTCTGGTGAGCTTCGNTTTGTCATTCCGGTCGACTGGCGGCCATAATGGATCAGGTGACCTTGACCCTGGTGATGTTTGACCTTGACTCTGGTGAGCTTCGACCTTAAAACCCAACAAAATCCAAAAAACTAGAAGAAAATTATTTTTAAAAAGTATTACGTAACTATAATTTTTTTGTAATTAATACAAAATGTTTTTAAATTTTTTTTTACAAAAATTATACATTTTTGGAGGTCCCCCACACCACCCACCGACAATATTCATTCCACCATCTTGGNTTTTTTTTTACAAAAATTATACATTTTTGGAGGTCCCCCACACCACCCACCGACAATATTCATTCCACCATCTTGGTAGGTGCAGTCCACCATCTTAGTAGACGTCACAGCCACAGTCCATCATTTTGGTTGGTGCAGTCCGCAATCTTGGTAGGTGCAGTCCGCTATATTGGTAGGCATCAGCCACCGTTTGCCATCGTAATAGGTGCAGCTGTCCGCCATTTTGGTCAGTGCAGTCCGCCATATTGGTAGGTGCAGCCGTCCGCCATCTTGGCCAGTGCAGTTCACCATATTGTTAGGCATCAAAGCCACCATCCGCCATAATGTTTTTTGTTTGTCATTCGTTTATACATTACTNAGTTCACCATATTGTTAGGCATCAAAGCCACCATCCGCCATAATGTTTTTTGTTTGTCATTCGTTTATACATTACTAGAGTTTGTCTCTCACCTTCGTTCGACCGCCATCTTGGTTTTTCGTTTGTCATTTGTTTTACATTGCTGGTGCTGTCCCCAGCACCGCGCGCAGCAGACGACTTCCTCCCTCCACTCTCCCCTCCAATATATTTGATTGACCAATTGCCCCACCCTTTCCAATATATTTAATTGCTCTGTCAATGTTTCTCATTGGCTAATTACTCGGGTGTTTTGGAAACCTTTATTCCGACCAATCAGCAGCCTACTTTAATCGCGAGGGCGGACTATTGTTCTTCTCCTAAAAGCTCTTTATAAGATGCACCTGAGGCCCCTCGAGAAATCAGTAATTTTCTATATCTTAGAAATGTATGCATGTTGTCAGAGCGCCCATAAAATCTTTTCGGCCGTTTTGACATTTGGAAGGTGAGCACACTTAGTGCCTTGGACAAATGGGACCAGTTATCTTACCTGCCAAAATAATTTATCCTGGTCTACGCACCTTACGAAATTTAGACCGTATTCTAGTATTTGCCGGCCTACCTGCAGCATAAAGAAGACACACGGGAGTGCCTCTCGTGCAAGGAGTGTTTCGTGGGATGCACCACCTCGGTTCCCGACACGCCATATCGAAGGAGTCGGTGCAACGCCCGCAGAGCATCCCTCGCGACTTCTGCGCCCATGGAAGACGGATGTCCCTGTTGAAGATGCCCTCGCCATAGAAGACGCCCACCCCGTTGATGATGCCCTCCCCATAGAAGACGATGTACCTGTTCAAGCTATCAACACGCAAGCTATACACGTGGAAGATGCTCCCCTTCAAGAAATTTACTGGCAAGCAATACCCGGCGAGGAAACCAACCCAGAACACAGGTGCCCGATGTGTATGGACCTCGATGAAGTTTTAAATACCTTAGTAAAAATTTGTGAAAGTCGGTGTGTGCATGCGAACTTAACATTTTTTTATATAAAAAAAATCGTGTGAAACGTTTTGAAACATCCAATGTTTTCGCTCGTTGGACTCGTACACCATCAAGCAGATTGCCATCTCGTACAGTCACGAAGATGAGAAAACCAACATTTTGACTTTTTACCGCCGTGTCCATGGAAGCACCTCGACCGCACCATGCAACAGACGTATCGCTTACAGACGCACGAAACGGATGGACTAAGGTGGGACGAGGAAAATATTCCGTACGAGGAAATTCCGACAATGCTGGACTCTGCCATAATTTCCTATTAGCCTGTGTATGTGTTTGTAAGATGCCAAGAGTCGGTGATTCGCACTGCTTGCCCCATCGGAACGAACTTTGTAGACCTTCACAAGCATTGCCACTGCCCGCCGTTTCGACAGCTCATCGAGACGTATACCACAAGACATCACGAGTGCAAAAATAGAAGATATTTCTGTGCTCCGTGCAACTTAGAAACTCTACGACTGTGGAGATACGATAACCCGTGGTACATTAAAAAAAATACTACGTGTATAATGCCCTCAGAGACTCAGAGAAGAAACATGTGAGTAAAAAAAGTATTCCTTTTATTATGCTGAATAAGAAGAATATTGTGATGTGTGTGCATAAATAAATGTGTTTTAAAACTATGTAAATATTTATTTTATCTTTATGTCTTGATCACATAAGTTAAAAAAAATACTGTTGGTAAATAAAGAAAATATAAGTATGTATAATTTTTTTTTATAATTTAAAGTAACAAAAAATTATAATCCTTAATGAGACTCTTGCTGTCACTAAAATATCGCATTATATGTTCTAAATGTATGAGTGTAATTATTTATTTAAATAAATTAAGGATTAGAGGTAAAACACTTTGTAAATTAAGGCGCCCTCGAAAATTTTCTCTAGACATGCCGTGTAGCGGCTGCAGAGGCGGCCGGAGTTAAGGTTGACACCGCATGCAGTATTCACGAGTTGGCAGCCATGAGTTGGACTGTGCCCTTTCTGTTGAACATGCAGCAGCCGGCCAGGCCACCTGGGAATGGAGGAGGGCACCTCGTTTGCCTACAGCGGTGGCTTCATGCTAGATATGTTAAATTTATTATTCCCACAGAGGTCGATTGCTTATTCATTGATCTTGTAAAACTTTAAAATGTTGCAAAGACAATTTACGAATGGGTATTTATTTTATAATTCAATCTTTAATAAGCTGGAAAAAATAAACATACTTTTGTCTTTAGCCAAATCGAGATACACACAAGGGCACACTGACAAGAAGGGTCCAGGTTCGACACCGGAGAGAAATATATACCCATTATAATACTGATTGATGAAAAAAAGTTAGAACACACTGATGGATGAAAAATGTACATGTTACCATACTGATTTGTGAAAAAAAGACAAAACGTTAGAAAAAAACTCTGATCATTCCAAACACCTTTAAAACCACATTAAAGCCAGCGTACAGGGGAAATATGATGTATAGAAATCTCTGCACTGTCCATTCATAATCAGCTTCACTTTAGTTAACAAGACTTGGAATATTTCGCATGCAAAGCATAAATTATAGAATAAAAATTTATTTTTCGATTACATCAAATGTAAAACAACAAACAGTAACAATTTTTTTTTAATGTCCTCGTTAGTACACCCGAAAAAACACACATACACCGAGTTAAAAAGATATATATATATATATATATATATATATATATANACACCTCGACCGCACCATGCAACAGACGTATCGCTTACAGACGCGCGAAACGGATGGACTAAGGTGGGACGAGGAAAATATTCCGTACGAGGAAATTCCGACAATGCTGGACTCTGCCATAATTTCCTATTAGCCTGTGTATGTGTTTGTAAGATGCCAAGAGTCGGTGATTCGCACTGCTTGCCCCATCGGAACGAACTTTGTAGACCTTCACAAGCATTGCCACTGCCCGCCGTTTCGACAGCTCATCGAGACGTATACCACAAGACATCACGAGTGCAAAAATAGAAGATATTTCTGTGCTCCGTGCAACTTAGAAACTCTACGACTGTGGAGATACGATAACCCGTGGCACATTAAAAAAAATACTACGTGTGTAATGCCCTCAGAGACTCAGAGAAGAAACATGTGAGTAAAAAAAGTATTCCTTTTATTATGCTGAATAAGAAGAATATTGTGATGTGTGTGCATAAATAAATGTGTTTTAAAACTATGTAAATATTTATTTTATCTTTATGTCTTGATCACATAAGTTAAAAAAAATACTGTTGGTAAATAAANTTAAAACTATGTAAATATTTATTTTATCTTTATGTCTTGATCACATAAGTTAAAAAAAATACTGTTGGTAAATAAAAAAAATGTAAGTATGTATAAATTTTTTTTATAATTTAAAGTAACAAAAATTTATAATCCTTAATGAGACTCTTGCTGTCACTAAAATATCGCATTATATGTTCTAAATGTATGAGTGTAATTATTTATTTAAATAAATTAAGGATTAGAGGTAAAACACTTTGTAAATTAAGGCGCCCTCGAAAATTTTCTCTAGACATGCCGTGTAGCGGCTGCAGAGGTGGCCGGAGTTAAGGTTGACACCGCATGCAGTATTCACGAGTTGGCAGCCATGAGTTGGACTGTGCCCTTTCTGTTGAACATGCAGCAGCCGGCCAGGCCACCTGGGAATGGAGGAGGGCACCTCGTTTGCCTACAGCGGTGGCTTCATGCTAGATATGTTAAATTTATTATTCCCACAGAGATCGATTGCTTATTCATTGATTTTGTAAAACTTTAAAATGTTGCAAAGACAATTTACGAATGGGTATTTATTTTATAATTCAAGCTTTAATAAGCTGGAAAAAATAAACATACTTTTGTCTTTAGCCAAATCGAGATACACACAAGGGCACACTGACAAGAAGGGTCCAGGTTCGACACCGGAGAGAAATATATACCCATTATAATACTGATTGATGAAAAAAATTAGAACACACTGATGGATGAAAAATGTACATGTTACCATACTGATTTGTGAAAAAAAGACAAAACGTTAGAAAAAAACTCTGATCATTCCAAACACCTTTAAAACCAAATTAAAGCCAGCGTACAGGGGAAATATGATGTATAGAAATCTCTGCACTGTCCATTCATAATCAGCTTCACTTTAGTTAACAAGACTTGGAATATTTCGCATGCAAAGCATAAATTATAGAATAAAAATTAATTTTTCGATTACATCAAATGTAAAACAACAAACAGTAACAATTTTTTTTTAATGTCCTCGTTAGTACACCCGAAAAAACACACATACACCAAGTTAAAAAGATATATATATATATATATATATATATATATATATAAACACTTCATAGTTTTACTCCAACTTAAAACATTTAGAAAATTACTGTCGCACCCAGGCATGCATACAAAACAGCCCGCAGGTGTTGTGGGACAAGTATAGAAATGAAAGGACGAGTTCCTCAGCACACATGTGACGATTTATTATATTAAACATTATTTGTTTAGATTAAATTAAACTTCTAGCGGGGTTTTTACGCCAAAATGTCTTCCTCGGCGATTCAGGAGTCATCACGTTTGGAGTGTCCCAGCCACAGTTGTACACGCAACCATTACGTCGTATCAGCACCTTCTCCCTGAAATACACATCTGGAAACTGCGTAGGCTTGATCTCTTCAGGTCCTCGAGGTAATACATACGTGGGTACGAGTGTTGTATATGCACAACCTTGTACAACTCTGCAGATCAGTTCTGATGGAAGCCTTTGTTGAAAACTCCCCATTTTTTTTAATCCGCACCAAGACATTGATCTTGGCTTTAGGCTTGCGTAGGTCCTTCCTCTTCGGAATAGTATACAAGGTCCGAACTGGGAGCCGTTTTTCACTTCTTCGGGCTTCATGCGATTGGTAGAATGAACAGTAGAATTGTTCTCGCGAACGAGTTTTGGGAATATATCCAACCACTTGTAGTTTCCGTTCGCAGTGAAATGTCTCCACAGTTAAGCTTTGATCGTCCTGTGAAAACGCTCGACGATGCTTGCCTTGAGCCCAGGGTATGAAGAATAATGATTTATGCCATTCTTTTTCATCAGTGCACGAAAAATTTCGTTAAAATATTTTTTACCATTGTTGGTGTGGAGNTGAAGAATAATGATTTATGCCATTCTTTTTCATCAGTGCACGAAAAATTTCGTTAAAATATTTTTTACCATTGTTGGTGTGGAGATTTTTCGGAATGTGTCCTTCGCACAACACATCCACCACGGCTTTCATGACGTCGCGCGCATTCTTAGACTTGAGCAGCCTGGTCCAGGTATACTTGGAAAAAGTATTTATCACGGTCAAAATGTAACGGTGACCTTTATTCGCACGAGCAAAGTCTTGCATTTCGATCAGGTCAGATTGGAAACTGTCGTCCAGNAAATGTAACGGTGACCTTTATTCGCACGAGCAAAGTCTTGCATTTCGATCAGGTCAGATTGGAAACTGTCGTCCAGTACTTTAATGGCGTATTTTCTGCGTGGGTAATTTATCCTAGTGTATTTCTGCAGCTCGTCAGCAACTGCATACTTGCTCATTTTGAAATGTAGCTCGCCTCCGTGAGTTCTTCGATGATGAAAATTATTTTGTTCGTGTGCGAGCGGTTTCCTGCTGTCTGCGAAGCAATCAGAAATCTCAGCCAATCTACTAACTCATTCGGATCATCCCAATACTGATAGTCGATTTTTCTCCACTCTCCAATTTCTGAGTCAAACCCGGACCACCAATTTCCTGTACCGTAGGAAACAGTTCAGTTATAATGGGTAATTTTTCGTGCACCATGTATTTAAATCGTTGTGATGCAGGGTTATTCTTGGCGTAATATGCGCGACTTTGCTTTAACAAAAGGCGGTACTTGCGCAAATCCGATTCGGTGTAGTGTGCAGAGCACCTACGAAACAAAACTTATCTCAATCCCTGTGTGATTTTCACCTTGCGCTTGCCGATTTGAAGTACATTCCTACGAAAAATAAATCCTTATTTGCAAGGTACAATTTTCCACTACTTTTCTACAAACCTTAAGTTTTGTCGGCAGTACGGTCAGAGTAGGAAGCTATGTAATGAGATAGGCGTGTGCCCACATCAGGCCCATGCTCTCGTGTTCGTTTCCATTCTCGCGCATGCAGAAAATCGATCAGGGGCATATCGTCTTCGTCGCTAGTGATGTCACATTCCGATTCGAGAAATTCCTGGCTTATTTTCCGTTTATGCGTCGGGGTTGGTTCTTCCACCTTAAATTCACGTTTGATTTCAACGCGGGCATCGTCCCCGTCACTCGGTTTTTTCTAATTTCATCTAGCCGGAGGGTAACAGTTTTGAGAGCCTCCTCCCTTCGATTCTCGATGGCAATTCTGTTATTTTTCGCGAGTAAGTATTTGGTCAGCACCATCTCGATCGCTCACTGAAGCTCGCTCGCAAATTCGAATCGGTTATCCATCGTTCACTGAGTGGAAAAGGCGCCTTTTTGTAGGAAATCATTCGCGATTTTCTGAAATGGCTTTTTCGATATTTTCGAGCTGTCCGACACATGTATCCAATATATTCTTGCTATGCCTCGCAACATCAGTTTTCGCAGCCATTTAAGACATTAATACATTTTATAGGTCCTTCAATTCTTCTCGCCTATGCACATTCGATACATTGATGAAGTCGATTATCCGTGCGTCCACGGACGCTATGTGTTTATCGACCGTCACCAAATCTTAAACCACTTCATTGTTCGCACTTTCCAATTTTCGACCGATAAGGGACAAGTCTTCTCTGCATGCAGTGATGAAGCGATTTTGCCCACATTCAAGGTCATCGTGACGATCGATGTCGCCAAATTTGTAAATGCTTCCGTGACTCATGGTTGCGTTCGTAGGATAAACGTAGGTAACTAAAAGTTTATTGTGTAAAAATTGTTTTAACCCAAACACTCCACTGTCACGCGAATGAAATTCAGTATGGAAAATAAAGTAGTGCAAGCGTTTTATTAATTATCCTATATAATAAATTAGAAATGTTGGAGTAAAAAGAAGCTAATTAATTCTCTGAATATCTTGTTTATTATAACAATTTCTATGTACGAAATTTTATAAAAAGAACATATAAGTAAACATGCGTACTCACAATATAGCACTTTCATCCTACAACTTTCACTCATTACACATTCGAATGTTCCTATAGCCTGTTCGCAATTAATTACACATAAAAGCTTCACGTAGTATATTCTATACGTTTGTGTACCCTTTAAGGTGTTTGTGATTTTTTTCCTGTATTTGCTATGGCTGTCGTTATTCTGTTTTAGTAATCCAGGTAGAATACAGATTGAAACAGTTACACATCGGCCGAACATGGTTCTCATTTTGTGCAATGCGTGTAGTCAATCAGAAGTTGTTTTAAAGCTAGCCAGTCGTAGGCATTGGGGGTGATTTTATATAATACGGAAGTATTCAGCCCATGAAACACCAGAAGAAGTGTCTCAAAATAACATTAAATACGAGATAATTTATTTTTAATAACATTTACGAGTGGATCNGGCTGTCGTTATTCTGTTTTAGTAATCCAGGTAGAATACAGATTGAAACAGTTACACATCGGCCGAACATGGTTCTTATTTTGTGCAATGCGTGTAGTCAATCAGAAGTTGTTTTAAAGCTAGCCAGTCGTAGGCATTCGGGGTGATTTTATATAATACGGAAGTATTCAGCCCATAAAACACCAGAAGAAGTGTCTCAAAATAACATTAAATACGAGATAATTTATTTTTAATAACATTTACGAGTGGATCNAAAACACCAGAAGAAGTGTCTCAAAATAACATTAAATACGAGATAATTTATTTTTAATAACATTTACGAGTGGATCCAAAGCAAATATTTTCCGTGTTTTATGTGCTGCGAGTAATATTTTTATTTAATTTTTGCTAAAATGAAAAAATACTTTTAACTCGCTGTGTTTATTACAATAGTAACAATACTTGCAGACGTATGAAAATTCCCACTGAAATTGGTGTATACCTTTCAAATTTATCCTATAATACATGTAATGCGTACAAGCAAGTAGCTTGCATTGCAGTTGTATTACAAATAAAGAAAGTACTTATAAAATCCAATGATTGTACCAAATAACTCTACATTTATATAATACAACTTCGAAGTAATTTTACCACGTAATATAAGCATTGTGAATGTTCTTCTANAAATAACTCTACATTTATATAATACAACTTCGAAGTAATTTTACCACGTAATATAAGCATTGTGAATGTTCTTCTATGCTTAGTTTTACAGCCTATGTTTTTCTCACGAGGTAAAGAACTGTTAAACTATAAATATTAACGATGCAATACATAGCCGATGAAAATATATTGTACGATNGCTCACGAGGTAAAGAACTGTTAAACTATAAATATTAACGATGCAATACATAGCCGATGAAAATATATTGTACGATATTATAGATTCCCATTTAAATCCAGGATTCGATTTTCCTTCAAATATAATGGTTCAAAAAGTTTTAGTTAACGTATGATTCCCATATCGGCTTGTCTCAATCAAACTGCTAAACAAAACCTTACGGGACTGTGTTAAGCGTTAATAACTCCCTCGAAATGTTCCACGTGCAATAGAAAGCATTTTCATGACGTTGTTTGTTAAAAAAATGTAACAAATGCAGGCAGCGGCTCGTTGAAAACTGGTTACTTGACGGAGTAACGCAAATTATACACGCATGCAATTAGGCTCTCAGAATTACAAGACAATACAGCAGCTGTTATTAAACGCAGTTCACTAAATGAGGTTTGTTCAAATACCGTTCCGGATTTCAATTAATTCAGCAGACTTCGGCTGTGTTCAAAATACCCAGCATCTGCGCTCTCATCCCCTCCCATAATTCCCTGCATACTCTCGATTTGAAACGGACCCACACTCGCACTCACTCTCGCTCTAGAAATATACTAGAGTTATTATCTTGTGTTATTTATTTGAAAGATGCTTAGGTGGGTTTTCGTTCACCTGAAGTAACAAAACACTTTTTTTTATAGTCATCGTAGGCAATGGAGATCCAAATAAACAATGTCCAGAGAGCATGCATAGAGCATGCATCCAGCTGTCACTCGCAACACGCACTCGTGGACTTGCTCTCACGCGCTCGCACTCTGTCATATGGAACAGCACTATCTGACGTCACTTCCGACTGAGAGTGCGCGAGTGTAAATATCCTGATTATTGGGATCACGGCCTTCATTTGCATGTAAACGCACTTTTCAGGTCAGCATTTTACGTAGAATATGCTAATGTTTTCGGGCTCAGAACACACGTCACAATACAACTAAAAATCATAACAAAAGTACTCAGTCACGTAGAATATATATATAATATCTATAAATATATATGTATACTGCTAAAAAAATTATAGGCGCAAGATNGAATATATATATAATATCTATAAATATATATGTATACTGCTAAAAAAATTATAGGCGCAAGATTTGGATCACACATGTTGTTACACGAGTTGTGTACACAGTGATATATTAAGTGTAATTAGACCATTCAAATATTTTTACCTAACAGTTGTACACATATTGTTCATGTCTCAGTGTACATATGAATCCTGCAAGCGGACATTAAACACTATGTCCAAANTATGCTAATGTTTTCGGGTTCAGAACACACGTCACAATACAACTAAAAATCATAACAAAAGTACTCAGTCACGTAGCATATATATATAATATATATAAATATATATGTATACTGCTAAAAAAATTATAGGCGCAAGATTTGGATCACACATGTTGTTACACGAGTTGTGTACACAGTGATATATTAAGTGTAATTAGACCATTCAAATATTTTTACCTGACAGTTGTACACATATTGTTCATGTCTCAGTGTACATATGAATCCTGCAAGCGGACATTAAACACTATGTCCAAANAACAGTTGTACACATATTGTTCATGTCTCAGTGTACATATGAATCCTGCAAGCGGACATTAAACACTATGTCCAAAACAAAAAATGTAGAATCGTTGCCCTATTCATGTGACATTTTCCCATAAGGAAAACATTCATTATTTCGTATGGCCACCGTGTGTCCGTATGACAGCCTCAGAACTTTGATGCACACTTCTGATCAGTCGAGGTCCCTCCGCTTGCGGGATGTTCTCCCATTCGTCGACGAAAGCATTAGAAAGTTCTTTAATTGTCTGACTTGTCGTAGGATGACGTTAGACTCGTTGGTTTAGCTCGTCACATAAGTGTTCAATGGAACTTATGTCGGGACTCATAGTGGAAAATCCATGGTTTAAATCTGCAATTCCCGTAGGGCAGCTCTGGGGGGTGGATTCTGTATGCACTCTTGAATTGTCTTGTTGCAGCACAATCTGGGGCCCCATCCCTGCTGCAATGAACATGATCGAGTACAATTTCCTCTGTGTACTTGGCAGCCTTAAGTCCATGCATACAGGAACACCACGCGGTCCGTTCTGCCGTCGATAGTGATGCCACCCCACAACATGAGAGGCCCAGCACCAAACATGTCCCGTTCCTGGACTCCTGAGTCGGTATACTGCTCTCCCCGGCAACGACAAACCCGCACACGCCCATCACACTGTATTAGACGAAAGCGCGGGTTATCTCTGAAAANTGCTCTCCCCGGCAACGACAAACCCGCACACGCCCATCACACTGTATTAGACGAAAGCGCGGGTTATCTCTGAAAAACGTATTGCGCCATTGTCGGACTCAGTCGATCTGACTTGTCACGAGGTGCTAATCGAAGACCTTTATTAGACTTTCGTGACCTTAAGCCTGCTTCTCTAAGTCTGCTGTGAATGGTTTGATCACTGGCACTTGCACCAGTTGCTGTCCTCAGATCATTTTGGTCGGCCCGAGTAGTATAGCACTGCGCCGCCGGAAGTACAAAGTATGTTTTTTCTACAAGTCTCAAAATTGAAAAGAATTAATACGTTAGCATACAGCTCAAAATAATTATCCAAGTCATGAGAATATCACTNGCACCAGTTGCTGTCCTCAGATCATTTTGGTCGGCCCGAGTAGTATAGCACTGCGCCGCCGGAAGTACAAAGTATGCTTTTTCTAAAAGTCTCAAAATTGAAAAGAATTAATACGTTAGCATACAGCTCAAAATAATTATCCAAGTCATGAGAATATCACAAAAAATATTTCATCGTAAATTTGTTTGCTGCTCGCATGTATTTTAATTTGTAATTTTTTGTTAAACTTCAACCGTTACCTCAAGTGAACCAAATGTCAGATATCAGAGAAATCACCTCTTGCCACTCTTGTGACTTCAAGAAATGCTTGAGCTGGCACCAAAATTTATGCTAAAATAACTTCGAAATTTGTTCTAATCAAAATTTTAAGTAAAAATGTTTATGTTTGGAAACATAATGAATGAACGCTATTTTCGAGATAATTGGTAATCTTATTAAATTTTATTGATATTTTCAAGTGTAATTAATGATTGGCTGCATTTTCCTGAATGTTTCCTCACTTGTTTATTGGATTAGAGCTGATATGAGTAAATACACTGAAGAGCCAAAAAAAAAAAAAAAAACTGGTATAGGCGTGTGTATGCAAATAACAGAGGTATGGAACCAATCAGAGTAACGCGATGCGGTCGGCAGCTAGATCGGTTACTGCTGCTACAGTGGCAGGTTATCAAGATTTAAGCCAGTTTGAACGTGGTGTTATAGTCGGCGCACGAGAGATGGGACATAGCATCTCCAAGGTAGCGATAACATTTGAATGTTAGCGTACGACCATTTCACGAGTGTACCGTGAATATCGGGAATCCGGTAAAACATCACATCTTCGACATCGCTGCGGCCGAAAAAAGATCGTGAAAAACGGGTCAAACGACGACTGACGAGAATCATTAAACATGACAGACGTGTAACCCTTTCTTAAATTGGCGCAGATTGGATTTGTGGACTGCCCTGCAGGATTCATGGTGTGAATTGCCTCCTGCATACCTTTAGACATTAGTCGAGTCCATGCCACGTCGTCATGCGGCACTTCTGCGTGCTCGCGGGGGCCCTACACGATATTAGGCAGGTGTACCAGTTTTTTTTTGGCTCTTCAGTGCATATTTATACAGAGAGTAGGTAACAGTCCATATCAATTTAAAAGCACTTCACAAACAAAACAGTTGCCCAGTTGTTCCTTGAAAATGTTAAAAAAAATTTTTTCCCATCATTTAATTACTACAACGACCTTATGACTTGTTAAATAGTGAAATAATTCAACATTTAATCCAAGAGCATCTTACACTTATACTGGGAGAAAATTTAGTCAGCTTACTGACTTTGAAGTGACGTGTGCTTACAACATAGATATTGATTTGCAGGTATTTATAACGAACTTACCATGAAATATCCTCAAATTATAGAAAAAAAACGTTGACTCTTGACCGGTCTTGAATTGTGTGCTACTGGCTTGTGCTCGAGAACGCGCATACATGCGACTGAGGGCTAGAGTAGTCGGTTCACGTGTGTCACAGTGAACCTTGTCACGGCTCCTGCAAAACCTTAAGGTCTTCGTGTAATGACCATGGCCAAAATGCATTGGATACCAATTGGTTACGAAAGCGTCAGCCGAGTAACTAATATGACGTCGGACCACCTTCTGATGGTTTTACCTACTTGACAACTTTGTTAAAACTTCAGACTAGATCTTAATTGTCAGCGTGGGCGGGGATATTTTTGAATTCTAAAAATACCAACATATTTTAATTTCAATCTGATCGAACGTACTAATACGATGAGAGGTTGGTGTTACAATCATCAACTAACCAGTAAGTAACACACGATATACGGAAATCAGTTCATTGCCGGTGGGATTATTGAGACCTCCATAACCCCAATAAATATGTACTGGAAGGATGAGCAGAATTATAGAATTACTCTCAATAGCGCAAGTATTAATATTTGGCGTTTTCTTTCAAAAATACTATAATTCTTGAAAGCATTTTATTACGTCTATACAAAACATTTTATTTATTTTCCCCAACGAATTATGTTTCATACCTTCTTTGTAATTTGAAAAAAATGTATCAGCACTTGGCTTTCTGATTCTGAATCATCCATCGCCTATTTTAAAAAAATAAAAGTGCCGAGAGTGCTGTCAAATCCCTCGCTCCCACGATGTCCGTCCCCTTGCACGCAATTTCCTTCCTCGCAGGCGTACGGGCCCACCCCTCAGACGCACTTAGACGCTGTTCCTACCTCAAGACTTCCACCTCAACACATCAGATTCGGGATGGTTAAAATTAGGGGGGGGGGATGACATGAAATGACATAAACTCGAGGACGCACACGGTGAAGAGCAGAAGCAAGAGAATCTCTCGAAGCAAGGAGAAAAGAGGACGCAGGACCTTGGCAGACGCGCGGGGCCAGATGGAGTAAATCGTGTTACGACGTCCGCGTATGTCGGCTTGATTCTCGCGAGTGGGAGGCCTACGACAAGTTCGATCTTCGCACTCCTACAAGCTCCCTCCGGTTTTTATGCACCACGCAGAACACCGTTCATGCGCAGTCAAAAAAAAATTATATACCGCAGGATTTTCGTGGGTGAGGGAGTGTGAGTGAAGCGATTTGGGTGACTCTTAAAATCGACGTCTTGGGAGCCGATGAGGTTGAAGCGAGGTGAGCATGGAGCAGCGCTGGAATGCAAAGAAACGGAAGTTCCCTGAGAAATCCCGCCGACCAGTGGAATCGTCGGACACGATTCCCACATGCGAAAATCCTGGAGGTTGCCCCGTCGGGAATCAAACNGGTTTTTATGCACCACGCGGAACACCGTTCACGCGCAGTCAAAAAAAAATTATCTACCGCAGGATTTTCGTGGGTGAGGGAGTGTGAGTGAAGCGATTTGGGTGACTCTTAAAATCGAGGTCTTGGGAGCCGATGAGGTTGAAGCGAGGTGAGCATGGAGCAGCGCTGGAATGCAAGGGCAGGGGAAACGGAAGTTCCCTGAGAAAACCCGCCGACCAGTGGAATCGTCGGACACGATTCCCACATGCGAAAATCCTGGAGGTTGCCCCGTCGGGAATCAAACCCGGTTCGCAATGGTGGGAGGCGAGTAGTCTGATTACTATACCGCCGTGGCCCCTTACATGTTGGTGAAAGTTGGTAGGTGCTGCACCTACGTCAAATTGGAAAGATGTTGGTAAGATTTTCCATGTGCCTGAAAATTACCTTCAAACGTATTCACCTTTTTTTTTGTTGGGCCGCGGTGGTGTAGCAGTCAGACTACTTACCTTCCACAGAGGCGAACCGGGTTCGATTCCCGGCGGGGGCCACCAGAGCTTTCGCAAGTGAGAAATGTAGCAGACGCTGCCGTTGGCCGTAAGGTTTTCTCAAGGCACTCCCGTTTCCTCCACCCTTGCATTCCACCGCTGCTTCACGCTTATCTCTTTTCACCCTCACCCGCTCTAAAGAGTTTGTTGTTAATCACCAACCAAAACTCTCGGCTCAGCTTATTTGATTTGTAACAAGAATTTTGTTCACAGCACGAGATATTACCGTAAATGTAATTACCTTGGCAGCTTCACACTAAATGCACACAAAAGTTCCAAAGGCGAAAGGAACGCGTTTAATGTGTGATGTTTGAAATTACTACTAGCTCCCCCTCCCCCTCTTTTTTCATCACGTACACAAACACGCACAAAACACTGGCCAGCTGAACCACATACGGGCCTTGCAGAACACCATATTCGCATTTGTGTTCCCGTTCCTGTGGAACGAATCAGTGCTGACAACAATAAAAAAATTACTTTTCCCNACACTAAATGCACACAAAAGTTCCAAAGGCGAAAGGAACGCGTTTAATGTGTGATGTTTGAAATTACTACTAGCTCTCCCTCCCCCTCTTTTTTCATCACGTATACAAACACGCACAAAACACTGGCCAGCTGAACCACATACGGGCCTTGCAGACCACCATATTCGCATTTGTGTTCCCGTTCCTGTGGAACGAATCAGTGCTGACAACAATAAAAAAATTACTTTTCCCNCCACCATATTCGCATTTGTGTTCCCGTTCCTGTGGAACGAATCAGTGCTGACAACAATAAAAAAATTACTTTTCCCGAATAAAACTAACTCTTTGTGCTCTGTACTCATATAGCACGATATTAATTGAAATATATTTCAGTTTCTGATCATGTTGGCTTTTCCAAGCGAGTTGTATTGATTAATCAGCTTCTGCCGTCGTAACGTCTCAGCTCCAAACGGTTACCAAAACACCTTTCAAGCAANGAGTTGTATTGATTAATCAGCTTCTGCCGTCGTAACGTCTCAGCTCCAAACGGTTACCAAAACACCTTTCAAGCAAGTGCTTAAAGTGCACGAACATCTTAAGTGACGTGAAATTTGATTTCAAGCCATCTAAAATATGCCTGTGGATTTGGGACGCTGATACGCTTATACATAATTAAATGCGCATAGGTCTACGGTCCGTAATCTGCATAAACACAATGGTATGTGAGTATTTGAAGCAATAGGTTTTTCAGTTACTAAATAACTTCGGGTTAGTGCAATGTCACGCGTAGTAAACGAATTAAATGGAAACAGTTATTGACCTCGCAATCTCGCATAAGGTTAATTTTAAATTGTTTAGTGTAAAAACTGATAGACTTTTTTTTTAATAGCAGGCCCGGAACTTAAGCATCAGATAAAAAAAAATTTGTTTTTATTCGTAAAGTGACAGATTTTTTTTTGTTCAAAGAAATACTACTCCAAGAAAATAATACTGGCATCAGCTCTAAGAGCATCAGTATTTTTAATTNGAGGGGGTTGAAACCCCAATCAGCACCATCACATTCTATCCATTCGCAATAACAATTTATTTTCCAGGCGAAAATTTTTTCTGTTTACAATTTTATTTCTGTGGCGTCCCAAGTGCATCAATAAATAACAAATAATATAACTTAAAAAAAATTGTTTAGTAACGTTTTTAGTAATTCAAGTGTATTAAGTTCGCTTCTGGTGAAAAGTAAGCTAGGGCAGAATAACCAGTTCATTTCTTTAATTTTTGCCTTTATTTTAAAGTCGAAACTAAACATACGTGTATCTTTTTTTTCATTTTACTATTAAATTTACAAATTAGGAATTACTCTAAGACGTTTTTAATTAAAAGCAAATAAAAANCTTTTTTTTCATTTTACTATTAAATTTACAAATTAGGAATTACTCTAAGACGTTTTTAATTAAAAGCAAATAAAAAGACACGAAAACAGACGCAAGCAATAGTATAAGCTATTCTGATATAAGCTCTCAATTAATACAACTAGGCTGAGAAAAAAAAAACACTTTTTAACTTAAACCTTCCCGTTAAAATAAATATATAATTTTAGGCGTTGCAACAAACAAATCTTTAGTTGGGAACTGTACTGATATCCAGACGACGCTTTGTCTTACATCGGGATAAACAGAAATCTATCTANAACAAATCTTTAGTTGGGAACTGTACTGATATCCAGACGACGCTTTGTCTTACATCGGGATAAACAGAAATCTATCTATGCTTTATGCTTCTGGCAGCAGTGGTTTACGAGGCTAGGAACATATAATAGTCTCAGCAGCGAATGATGTCTCCCACACGCAGGGAACCTTTCTTATTGGACGGTATGTTCTGCTGTGTACAGTGCAGAACATTCAAGCCACTTCATATGCAACGTACCAGATGGAGGACACTGCGACTGAAAGGGTTAGTCACTGAGGCCAGGTATAAAATAACTANGTCACTGAGGCCAGGTATAAAACAACTATTTTCAAGTTAGCGTCACTGTTATATGGCAAAAGGTGATTTTCTGAACGGATTTACAAAAAGCGATCCGTTCCTTGCCGTCGAAACTAATGCAGAGTTTCAAAACTCGAATTCCAATGTACTCGAGGCCATGTGGTGTCGACTCGGTGCTTCGAAATGTTTAGGTACGTCATGCTAGGGGATTCGGGGTCGAACCGCCATGGCCACGTTTTTTCACATGAATACTTCTTTAAAATCAGACCGACACATGGGATAAAGTCTATTCGCTGTTTCTTCTTACTTTTATAATCAAAGCTTTGAAAAACCACCCCATGTATGACGTGATTGTTTGTTAAAAAAAAAAAAAGTTATATCACAAGCATTGTATTATTGTATTAACATAAAAGTACCTTATTATTGGTTAATAAATTGAACTTATAATTATAGTTCATGTTTAATATTTAATTTGCAGTTAATATCAGTAAAACCATAAAGCAAATAGGTGTGTTAGTAATGCCTAGTAAGAAATAGTTCTTATGCAAAATATTAATAAACTGAGTGCGTACGAATGCGGTCCGTCGTCCCTTTGGTGTAATGTTCTAGGCTTGGGAAGCTTTGCTTGCATGAGGCTGAGGAATATCCTGGAAGTATAACTATAGCAGGGCTTCAGAAAAGTTGGAATTAACCGTGAATGAAGTATACCAGGACGGAAACGGCGATATAACGTTTCAGGGTGACCCATTTCTTCTATAACTTCGTGAATAAAAAAGCGATCGAAATAAATGCGGTCTCGTTCGCGAGTATACGACTAGGGCGCGAGCATGACCTTGAGTTGACGCCGCGCATGCGCGAGACAGGGGTGAGACCCGCGACGACTGGCGGCAGTTTTAGATGTGGCATTTGTGTATCGCATGACTCCGATGTGCCAGAGCGCTGACGTGGGCGCCGAACGAAATATGTCGTTTGGATCTGTCGATTTAGGACATAAAAATCCAAGTATACATTTCGTTACTGTCTTATAATTCCCATATCCCAAAGAGGGTCGCGGGAACCGCATGTAAAATATATGAAACCACTCTGTACATGAAAAATCAGTCGTGTTACTATAAAAAATACTCTTTGGTTCTGAAGACCGTAACAGTGATATCAACGTTACCAGTGCTCCAAGAATTTTGGTAAAAAGCTGGAATGCTCGAGATCATGAAATGAGCATATGTTCACAACGACCAACCTCAAAAAAACGTCTACGAAATGCGATACACATTATGCGGCTTTTAAAGATGGTGTTTCTTTGCTTGCTACGAAACAACATGCATTTCAACCATTAGTCACACAAGAGAGACGACACTGCCATGCGCTGATGAAAATAGATAAAAAAATAATTATAAAAGCAAATAATTATAAGCATTTATTGCTCGAGCATCGAGCGCTGTACCCTATGTTATGCGAAAAAGTTCCCATTGTGAAGTACGGGAACGATAAGGACAACACTGTTACACACTGATGCAAACATATGTACAAATAAAATGTAAATGAAAATAGTTATTATCACTTAACAGCCATTGCAATCACATATCACACATGCGTCCGGTACTATATTATGCGTTAAACGATGCTAGTCAAGACCATCCCCTCCTGGTTAGTACACTGGGGACCCAAAAAAACTGGTATAGGCGTGCGTATGCGAATAACAGAGGTATGGAACCAATCAGAGTAACGCGATGCGGTCGGCAGCGCCTATATACGACAACAAGCGTCTGGCAAAGTTGCTAGATCGGTTACTGCTGCTAAAATGACAGGTTATCAAGATTTAAGTCAGTTTGAACATGGTATTATAGTCGGCGCACGAAAGATGGGAAATAGCATCTCCGAGGTAGCGATAAAATTTGGATTCATGGTGTGAATTTCCTCCTGCATATCTTCAGACATTAGTCGAGTCCATGCCACGTCATCTTGCAGCACTTCTGCGTGCTCACGGGGGCCCTACAAGATATTATGCAGGTGTGCCAGTTTTTTTTTGGCTATTCAGTGTATAACAGAATAGTAAACGGCTTCCGTACGAACAGAGTGAAACGAAACCGTCAAATTCAGAGTACAGACAACACTCACATCACTAGCAGCAGAAAGCGTCCGACCTAACCGACGTTGTGCGATCAACTATGAGAGGAATTCAGTTATACAAGGCAAGGTAAAAAGTTACTTCGTTTTAAATATGATATAGAAGTACATATATTTTTTAAGAATGAATGAAAAACATGTGAACTCTCTGAGAAAATCCATTTGCCCCGCACACATTTGAAGGAACCATGATGCCATGCGACCTTGGCCACCATATCGGTCGACATCTGTGCTAGTGAAGAAGACAGAAAAGGTATATTTTTGTTTATAAAACCTTCATGGGAACACACTGAGAAAATCCATTTGCCTCACTCACAATAGCAGGAACCATGACAACACGCAACCTTGACCTTCGACGACGCCTAGCATGTTCCCATCTTCAGTCGCCAAGTTCTTATGATTTTTTTCTGTATTTTAAAATTTCCTATAAATATTGGCAATTATTTTTTATTTTAAGCAGTGGATTTTGTCCGAGATGGTGGCCCAAGGTCAAGGTTGCATGTTTGGTCTGCGCTTTTGCGGCCACTTAATGAACTAAACGCGTCACTATAGGCCGTCAACTCGTTAACATTGTTAGATAGGCGAGTGTATACTAACGGCGCGGTTCCTACTAGATGTGGATTTGTTTTTGGAGGAACACCACCACTACTGGCCATGAATACACCTATCTTTGATAGAAAAAAGTTGCATTCCAAGTAAATAAACACGAATGGTCGGTAGTATTTTATATTGGTTTGTGTGGACAAAAGCATAAAAAAAAACATACATTCTGTGTAAATAATGTGCCTTTAAATGGAAAATACTATGTCCCGAAGTAAACAAATGAACTGTAATTATGTTGGTCGTGTGCACAAAACTGAAAAAATGCTGTATGTCTCTCTCTCTCTCTCATACATGGTACATATGTTCCACAGCAAAAAAAATTGTCCCTAGTAATTATTTGTTCCATGGAGCAATTCACATCATCCTGTAAATCTAGTTCACTTTAAAGTAAAAAAAACAAGAAATGGTGAGAATGTGTTTCGATACACGGTTATTAAAAATTATATCTAGCAATTTTATAGGTAAATAATAGCTACAGTAAAATCTAGTTAATAACATTTTCTTATTAATGTCTATGCTTAGTGTTTTTTTTTATATTTTTTTTTTTACTTGTGATAGAATGTCAAGTCCAGTAGTAAATAAAGTATTGCTGGTCATAAAATGTATGTTTTCGGGAGAAAATGCTGGAATCGATTTAAAGTTCTCAATCACATAGCGAGTAAGGGGTTCCAGGAATGTTGATGTAGGTTCCTGCCTTAGGCGGCTTGCCAGAAAGCGAAAACTGGTGAAATTGCCCGGCGCCATAACTCGGTAAGCATGAGTTAGTGAGGATCGTGCGGTCGACGGCCCATGGGTCCCTGTAGTCTTATGTCGATCTGAGGTGCTTCTGAATGATGAACTTACCAATAATTGCACATACCTAGCGGTTTCACTCTTTATGCTAGCGAGGTTGTAGGCCACCTCGCATGCCTTACATACACGTAATAGGGTACAGCGCCCGAAGTACCCCAAGGGGTAAAGTATATAAAACACTCCTGTTTATTTAAGATGTTGACTTACTTCTTTGATACATATGCACTTACGTTGGTATGTGATTAATTTATGCGGCCCCGGCACTGTGGTCTGCCGGTGACCATTGCTGTTTAATAAGGGCCTAAGCCATAACAAATTAGGTGCAGATACGCGGTGCACATTACATCCTGTTAAAGATGACAGGAAGACAGACGGTCGTCCCCTCGGCACAATTTAAACAAAAGGTTCCAGTTACATGAAAATACTATTGAATTGAAAGTGATTTCAGCCTAAAATGAATGTGCCAAGGCGGTCTGCGCGGAGCGAAACTCCTGTACTGCCGGTTGGGCCGAGTGCTGCAGTCAGACTAAAATCACGGCGTCGGCTTCCGCTAATGGTAGTCGAAGCCGGTGCCAAAAATTACGGGAAAAATAACATGAACCCTCTTAATACTAATTAATATTCTACAAAATACAATTTCATGGGGAACAACTTGTTGGTGACATCCCCATGATTAATTAATTTGTGACTGTGACATCACTGGGGATGTCACCACACTAGAAATAAGAAGTAAAAACTGTAGGGCCGTGATAGGCAGTCTGCTGTGAAGAAAATACATAATTACCCTTTCAAACATTGAAAATAACTAACATACTAAAATTTACTGAAATAACAGTAAACTGAAAATGTGTTTCAGTTTCCGGTAAGTTTCGCAAGTGTATTTGAGTTTCCAGTTTGTTTTGCCGATGGGCGAGTCCAAGTGTTCCAGCTTGGGTGAGCTGGGCGAGTCCATCCCTGAAAAGACGCTAGTTTAATGTTTTAATAAAGAAATGAATTAAATTTATTTGCTACGATATTTTGGACACTTTGTATTGCTTCGAGATTTTATTCCCCACTGTTTAACCGCACTTGGGATCACGTAGCACTGATATTCCAACCAGGAGGCCGGTCGACGTCACGCAAGTGGGAAGGACGTCGTACATTGCGGCGCGAGCTGCACCGACGCTCTTCCCAATTGCCGGGGCGCCTGACGGCTGTGAATAATTTAAAGTAAGGTTCATGTTAGGTCAGTGCAGCGTGAAGGTCAGCTAACATGCGATACTGCATCTGACGTAGAGAAATAAATCAACAGAATAAAATTATATCCACAATAAGAACAGTAGGTTTTGTTAGGTCAGGTGAGCATGAAATCACATAGAATTGTAAATATTTGGGAATAAGGTTTTTGTTTAGTCAGGGTAGTGTGAAATCGCATACAATTGTAAATATTTGGAATAAGGTTTTTGTTAGATCAGGATAGTGTAAAGCCAAATGGTTAAGAAAGTGTGCTTTACGATAGCACTTGGTATAGGGTAGTACACCTGAGCAGGTGTGTTCAAGTGTACTTCTCAATACCAGATAATGTAGCGAGTTGTACACTTGAACGAATGGACTAAGTGTACTTCTCAATACCAAGTGTGGAATCGGGTAGTATTAAGCAGACAGGCTCAAAGTATACATACCTGTTGGTTCAAGTGTACAATACCAAGGAGTAAAATTGCAAAATTTGTCTCCACCTGAAAACCCTTACATTCCCATCACTACCCAGTTACATATAACAGAGGAAGGGTGCGGCCATGTGGAAATGTAAGTGGCAGCATAAATCAGATGTAAAGAACCTGGTAGACCTATCAGATTGTTCACTTATCCCGCAGGGCCACCCAACTTTGAAACACTGTGTTAGAGGAAAATGGCTAAAAGCATGGTAATGTTTCTAGGATCATGCAAAGCATGTGGCAGCATGCAAGAACAAATATCAGCCGAGTTCTCGGTAACTGTCCATAATAGGTTTTTTTTCCGATGGTTCCATTCGTCCACTTACAATACAACTTTACCAGAGGCGCAGGTGAACAGCTCACAAACGTCGCTATTTCCAAAATGCTGCCCCCTTGGTCAGAAAGCTCAGTTAAATCGCTTCCCTTACCCGTGACAGCAGGAAGCGCAATGTGTACACAGCCAGCCTGTCGGTCGCATTATATACCCACTTCACAGGCCATACGCCATGGACTACACGCTGCAGATGGCACTTCTAGTATGTGGTCATAATAATGTGATTCAATGTGTAGGTACAAATTACACACTGCAAATGTCGATCTAACGCTGCCACATTACAATGAAGATTCACATGAATACACTTAGCTCGATGGGAATTAATGACATATTGAGCAATGGACTGAGTCGCACTAGCCTGCCACTCAGTATGAGCAGCATATTAGTCAAGCACTTCATCATATGATGTTTACATTATAATCAAACGTAATTTTTGTCGGGCTTTGACAAAAATAATATGAAGAAACAAAAATTGTCAGCATTGAAAATCCAAAGTAAACATTTTGATGGATAACTTATTGCACTATTAAAAAATTTTGTGCTTTCAGTTTATAAAAAAAAATTGCTATTTGTGTCTAGTTTGTGCACTGTTCACTCTCCTCCGCCTCCTCTGTGCAGTTTTGGAAGGAGTAAGCAATGCTTCATTTCATTGGCAAGCTCACACACAAAACATTTTTAATGATTACTTACAAATGCACACTTGTTTAACTTGTGTGAATTTTACATTGTTTAGTGGGTAAACTGAGATATCTGTTAATATAGCCGATAGTTGTCAAACTCCTCCGAACAGCGACTGGTCACAGCGATGGATATCTTGGTTTCAGTCTGATCATATCACATGCTTGACCCAAAAAACTTTGAGATACAAGAATGTAATTCAACAATGCTGCACACAAGTGGGTTTGTCGTTTGTAATTTACGGCTAATGAAAATAATACCAAAAACATTCTGAAAGGGAACGCATACATTTAGTTTTGTCTGTTATTTTAGTCAAGTACTTTGGCATATTATTTCCAATATATTAACTATTGCTATGTTAATATTACATAAAATGCATGAAATCCTTATTTGTCTGTATATAATATTTTATGCCAAGTTATATATTTGTATATATTGTCTTATTTATGATCTTAATGTGTTATTGTATGCATACATACATATACTGTATAAACATAAATATGTTCATATATGCACACTATACTGTATGTGTATATAATTTATACATAATTTTGTGAATTTTAACTCATTTTAAAATAAAAAAAAAACATTTATATTTTCTTTTAGCAGTTTCTACAAATCCAAGTTGTATTGCAAAAGGGGCTCATTTTACCACAACAATGGCATTTTAATTTGCTAAAATACCACCTGGGTTTGCACCCAAATATCCATGTTGCAGGCCAATACATATTCCACTTATTCACCACCAAACCACTTTTCTCTTGAATCATTAGTATGGCAACATGCTTATTGCGACAACCATACTCAATGGCTGAGGTCACAACCGGTGGTTTGTGAAACATCTGCTTTAATAGATTTGGACACGATGTTGAGTCTTTACAGCGACAAACTATACCAAAAATACACACTGTCAGTTGTTTCCTCTTAAATTCGTGACTCAGATAGCAGTCGGCTTCCATTTTAGTGTTTTCCATGATGGTATCCCTTTCTTGAACACTTGTTGCACTGAACTAATATACCTATCACACTCTTCTGCTAGTTCGTATGCAGTTACATCGCAGTCCAAGATATCCGTAACTTGGTCAACATATGGTCCATATTCAACTTCAGCATCATCTATTTAACACACTGGTTTTTGCTTCGTTCTCCTCTCATAGATAATTTGCGACATACAGAATTTGTGTGTTTCAATTTTCTCTGTGTTAATTTTTTATGAATTGAGTCGGGGCTCTTTCCTGCCATTTGTTTGAAGGAGCTGTGTTCCCAAGCAAAACCTTCCTGAAATTTCAACGCAAAAATATCACACAAAATTACACAGGACATTTGCATACTTTGGCATCAGATAAGAACATCTGATGCCAAAGTATGCAAATGTCTTGTGTAATTTCGTACGCAGTGGTTTGCGCACTCTGTTTTTAAAACAGTTCGCCTGTACAGAACGTTTTGCATTATTCGCGCATACATGCTCAAATCATCACCCCCCNCCCCCCCCCAAATATTTGTATTCCAAGCCATGCATTTCAGCACTTTGGTAGAAACCTTCGACAATGATGTCCTGCTCCATCCCTGTAAAAGGTTTTGTTTTCCCAGATTTTTGTAGCAAGCACGGTCATTTGCTTTCTTGTGTTAGGTCGTGGCATACTTGCATATACAACAATATTTGTTCCCTACCCCCAGAAATAGTAGTTTGCCTGTTCGCTGGTCTATAACTGCATGCAATAGTAATAATAGTAAATATAAATACATTGACTGACAAAAAAGCAAAGCACCCAGAAAGAATAGTCCAAAGTAGTCATAATTTCGTACACGTGCATATAATGGCCGAGTGTGTAAATGTGCTATAGTATTTTAATGTTTATTATTGCACACGGGACTGTTTAAATGGTTTCACCACGATCATTGCGATAATGTACAAGGCATGTGCAGAGCCAGTAACACAGTTACGGAAGGTCACAGAACACAGAACATGTCTCGTAATCACGTTATACAGCATTACCCACACTTGATGGGGCTGTACTGAGTCTGCACGAGATTAGGTGAATGTACCGTGTAATTGTCAGGCATGTAGATTGTTCCACTGTCACAGCGACCCGTTGAAACCAAAGGGTATATGAGGTCACCCACACAAGTCGTGAAGGTTCGGTCTAACCAGCCTTATGCAACTCCATAACATCGGCGAATGCCATCCGGTCATGGTCACTGGACAATCTACAATAACTTCTGTCATACCGCACTATGTCTAGGCGACTTGCATAATCCGAACATAGGTTTACCCTCCTATTCATATGCTCCCGTGAACACCAAAGGAGAAATGACGGTGTGTAGAAATAAGCATAAATATTGCATGGCTATCAATAAAACTATTAAAAAATGTTGTACTGCGGAGTTATTACCGCTATTGGATGAAAAAAATAGTCGTGCAACCACACCTAGCAACAAATAATTAAAAAAATTATTGTTTTTTAAATGGATAATATAACTTATTCCGACCTGACTGGTATAATAAAATTAAAGAATAAACGAACATAAACCTCATGAATTAAAATTAAATTGATTCTGAAAATTAACCTAAGAGCATAACTTTTGGAGTTATACGTCTTTTAGTAAAATAAATTAGCACACTTGAGGCAAAGAACTAGCAATTACTAGTACGCCAAAACTTTTCAAGGAACACAAACTACAAGTTTTTGTAGGAGTGCTGTTCGTGAAACTGAATTTACTAATACTTCTATATAGTAGCACTTGAAACTAATAACTTGTAGTTTTGTGAAATGGCCCCTGCAGACAGGTGCAGGCGAGTGGTGCTCTTCCACTTACGATCAGAGTGACCTGTAATTAAATGTAAATGTAAAACAAGACGCTTAATTAAAAATAATGTGTGTAAATGCAGTGATGATATAATTTTGCTGTAGGTACGAAAATAACAAACACACACATAGGTTTCACCTTAAAAAAATGTTATGAAATACCATTTTTTTTAAAATATTTTATCAAGCGATGCATGCAAATTTACATCACTTTTTTGTCATATTTATGATTTTCTGTAAAATGCATTTCCTTTTCATATCACCATAACAAGGATTAATTTTTTTCTTCACTGTCTAGATATTAATGATTTTCGACATGAAACAACAGGAAACACAAGTTTCCAAAACAGAGTTTTGTATGACTGTATTAACATTTCACTAAAACCTCAGTTTGGAAAAATGGGTTTCTGCTAATGGTATAGACGTACTGAAGGTTTTTGCATATTGCCCATAAATTAAACGCATTTGCTTTCATGTTTTCCCTGCTTTTTATGTAGGTAATTATTTTGAAGTTAACAGTGCTGGTTTACTACCAGATTTCTCTTTTCCTGCCTTATAGTTTCCTTCACAATATTGGGTTTAAATAAATGGAAGAAAATAAAATTGTATTTATAAAATGAATGGAAATAATTTGGGGACTTCGTATTTAAGCAAAATGGTTCAAAGATTTCAGAAAACCAGTAATGTATACAAATGAGTCTTTGATATACCTGGGACTTGGTGTGAACAAGAAATGGTAAGTCAAGGTCATGAATGGGAGCTAAACATAACTTGTGTGAAGAACAGAACAGCATGATTTTCCAAATGAAAACTTCCTACAGCACTGCCCTACTGATAAAACACTGAATTGTTTATAATATTTAGACTCATAAATGCTACAACACTGGACAATTTTGAAGCAATTATAGTTTTTGGGACAATGGTAACAACATTCAAGGCACGTGTAACTTTACAGTCCATCCAAATATGCATTTTTATACAAAAAATATGTCCAGAATTGTTGTACCATTCGCCAATAAATAAAAAATGTTAAGGTACCACTGAATTACAAATACTTCAATCTATTATTTTAATGTAATCATCATGCAAACTGNGGGGGGGAGGGGGGGAGGCTTTTTGAGCAAACTTTTAACTTTTGGTGAGTCACGTTTTCCAGCAAATTTGCTACAATATGTCTGATGGCAAAAATATTGTTACGCGCTCACTGCTTCGCATTCCTTGCTAGAGCGGAAATGTGTTGATGGAAACACAACGTATGGCTCCGCGATAAATCTTTTGCAGTTTGCACTCCTGACCTTCAGCTAATTGAATTTCAGTTTTATCTGAAGAATTTTATAGTGGTTTATTGCCTTTGTTTCTCTCAGCATGACTCGGGGTGCATCGAACTTATCAGGTCAAGGCTAGTGAGTATAAAAGTGCGATGGGCCTCCGAGCCAAAAGTTGATGAGTGGCTGGAGTTTTAGCGGTAGACGATGAGCAAGAAGAGAAATTAGTAGCGAGAGAACTGAAGTGACCAGCAGGAGGAAAATCTGCGACTGCAAGCAGCGGATAGTGCGACTGGCAGGCTGGACTATAGGACTGGATGTGTGAGTGAAAGACAATGATGGTAACAGACAGACTGCAAATGTGTCAATGATGAGTATGAGTTAATTGACTACAACCAAACACACAATAAGGATGTTAATTAAAGTTAAAATATAAATCAAATATTGTGCTCACTGTGCAAATAAGAAGCGTAATTAAATGGTGGTGATTGATAGATAAATGCTGCAAATAATAGCTGTGTGAAAAAATTTGAATCAAATTTAGTTATATTTTTATTAAAACCTCCATCCGTCAGGCACACGTGCATGCGCGCACACATTTCACCACTTTTTCAGATGCTTTGCTCTCTTCCTAGTTTCTTCTGTAGGTTGGAATTCTGCCATGTTCTTCCTAGAAGAGATATGCAACAAAGCATTGGCGATTCAAGACTTGATCTGATCTGTGTGCCTTCACGATTAGGTTGAGGTTGCTAAATATCATTTCCACCCCTGCATTGCTATGCGGAAGAATCAGCATTGCCTTTGCCAGTTTACAAAGCACTGAAAAGCATGGTCTCTTACCAATTTCACAAACTGACACTTTATAGCAGTATGTGTCACGATCATCATGTTTTATAGCAATGCTTAATTCTGCTGGTGGATTCCAAAGTGTATAGGCAATAAATTCTGAATTCAATTCATAATATTCATTGTTTGCGATAACATTCAGAAATGCTTTGGCCAAGTTTTCCACCTTTACCCATGCGCTAAGACTGCTTTTTGGCTGGATCAAAACTGTCAATATTCTTCAAAACAACATTCTTGAGTGGGAGAAGATACAGCTCTTTTGTACCCATCTCAAAAAACTTGCAAACAGAGAAGAAAAATTCAGTTTCTTCCTGTGAGCCTACTTGGTTATTTTCCAAATGTGTTCGCGTGGCATGACCAATGAAAAGTCCAGCAATTGGAAGTTTGTTTTGCCCTCCAAAGTCAACGGATGTTACATCAAATTCTTGTTGAAGTGCACTGAATTGAACAAAACTAGCTGTGAACTGGTGTAGCAAGACACTCATTTCCGAGTAAAATTTGTGCACATAATGACGTTCTTGCTGAAATAAAAGATTAAATTTCAAGAAATGTAGCAGAGCAGTAAGAAAGAGGAAAAACAGCTGTGCTGACTGTGAATGCAAGGTTCCTTTTATACATCACACGGATTCCTAGTTACATTCTTTTAGTTCAACTTTTGAATCAAAATACTCTTAAGTGCTGACCACTACTTGAGAAGGCTCAACACATTGCAAGCCACCTAGTGAAACATGGGTGTAATATTTTGTGTTCCGAGACCTTGAGCAACTGTTGAATGTATCGAAACTCATCTTCCTTTTTTCCAGACACTTTTGAGATGTGTGTGTACATCTTGGGTTAGTTGTTCGCAAAAATCTGGCAGTTCGTTGCACGCATGTGATGCAGCCAAGAGAGTAACAAGGCAAATGCAGTGAAAAAACCACACATTTTCTCTCTTACCTCAAATGCGTAACAGTACAGAATTAAATTCTCCAACCACAGATTTGGCACCATCTGACGACATGCTGATACAATTCTATCAAGGAATGTTGTCTTCCTCAAATGAACTATTGACAATGTTAAACAGGTTCTCACCTGTTGCTTTTCCACTAAGCGCAACCACTTTGTAGAGGTAGGTTTCAACTTGAGTAGTGAAAAGTCTAGCCATTATCACTATTTGTCTGGTCACCGAAACATCTGTAGTCTCATCAATAAGCAGAGTAAATTGAAATTTTTTCAATTTGGTGATAATCTCCTCTTCTGCATACGAGCCAATAGATTGTGTAATATTTGGCTTGTTTTAGTATGACCACAACTGAAGTTCTTAGCAATGTCACTGTCTGGGAACATTTTGGACACCAATTTCGTAACACTATTACTCAGTCTGAATGGTATATTATTTTTGCATACAAAATTCGCCCAGTGCAGTTTAGCCTCAACGATTCCCTTGTTTTAATTTGTTATCGAACTCAACATTGAGATACAACTACTTCCATGTGTAAGTTTTTTGTGGTACTCTCTTGTCTCTTACCGCCGTAAGTCCTCGATGCCTCCTTTGGTTATGTCGAACTCGGAATTACAACTTTTAGACAATGCGCGATTCTCCTCTTCTCCTTGCCTTAACCACCAAGTTCCGATTCCCAATCACGTTTATATTTCTGATTGTACAGACAGTTCACGAGATGTCTTACGTTTCTTTTCCATATTTTGAAATATCATAGCTAAATCTGAATGTTTTATCAGTGCAATGAACAGGAAATAATAATAATATTATTATACACTAAAAGCAATGGATGTACTTTTTTTCCAATACCAAATATTGTATTTGTCAACATGGCACTGCACCTAGCGTCGGCAACTCATGTGTACAGCTAGAAAACTCTACAATACCCAAATCAAAATTACTTGTATATGATGAATAATTTACAAAACTCGCGAACACTACTAACGAACCAGCTTTAACTAAATAAAACCATACTTTACAGCGCTGAACATCTCCTTTTTACACAAACTGCCTGCCTACAAAATGAAAGCATATATTCTTCGCTGAGGAATGCAGACAGTCAATTTGTGTAACTACAGAAATCATGGCGCTTTGATCAGCCTAAGGAAACGTTTCAGTTGGCTAACCTAAAATAAAATATGTAGCTGACATGGCGATTAGTTGTTTACAGTGTTTCGTGCCCGTGAAAAACATATTTAAGATAACATTTTGCTGTGAGTAAATGTTAAAAAGTTAAAAAATATCTGTGAAATTTAGTGTTTTTCCAAGAATCCGTTTTAACCTATAAATACCAGCAAAATCGGATAAAAACCACGAAAACTACAGGCCTGCATTATGCATAAAACATGCCCACGTGCCATTTTATGAACCTGTCTACCAGAAAGCATTAAAATAGAACCCACCTATATACATTGTAGTTTTATTAATTTTTGTTCACAGATAAGTGACAAACCTCCATGGTTTTTATGACATGCTTTCACCATTGCTTCTGAGGCACATCTAACCACCACAAATAATGTTTTTCAACTGTAACATGTGCTGTACGACTCGACAGGACCTTGTACCACATGTAAAACATCCTGTCGTTTCTTATGACAGATCAAATTGCATAGGTTTTGTACAGCAACTGAAAATGTGTGAATATTCCTGAAATAAAAGTCATACATCATCCATTCCTGAGAAGAGGTGGCATGGACATTTGTGACATCAATGTCCATGTGGATGGCAAAATACCCTATCAATATGTCTCATTTGGTATGCTAGTATACAAGAGTCCATGTCGTACACCAATGTGCTCCGATACAATTATATTTACCTCTACAGTAGTAATTTATAAGAATATTGTATATGCTTTGTGCACGCGCTGTATCTATAGCAGACTTTTTTACAAGCAACAAAAGACAATGTATTTTAGTATTTTTAATATGAAACAAAATGTACTGCGATGTAAAAGACAAGCTCGCATGTTCTAAATATGATTAATAGCAATGGTAATTCTTTATATAGGTAATTTCATTGTTCTGAACTTCGGTATATGGAGATGAAACTTTTATTGTGCGAACAGGAGATTTCATTCATCGGTCTGGGGTCTCATTTTCTGCTCAATACATACGAATATTGGATTAAATTTAATATTTTACTTAATCTTGCTTTGATTTATTGCAATTTTATGCCAGATAAAAACACACATTGTAATACTTTGTGCCACTCATTTGACAAACTGAGGTTAAGAAAACTCTTCTTGGTATCGTTTTGTATGGAAGATATTTGTATATTAAATTAAAACACATCTATATTTTATTTAAATATGATGGTTTTTATGCCAGAAACAATAAAAAATGAACGTAATGCTAAAAACAAACTTTTTTTATAGGGGTCAATTTCAATTTTAATTTTGCAACAGTAGCAATTTTACGACATTATTCTCGGAGGTTTATTGTAAAGACATGCTATGAAATGCTACAAGCATGCTTTCTAGCTACAAATAGCTTTAACCTGCACAATATGTGAATTTACATGAAAACTCAATTTTATACTCATTTAACAGTTTATTTTTAATTTCAGTAAATCTGGACATCAGACACTGTTTTGTTACGTATCAAAATGAACAATTGTACACATTACTTTCTAAATCGTTTCTCTTAATGGATACATTTTAGAACTAAGTAAAAACCTAGCAATAAAGTAAAAATGCAACATTAGTTAGGGTATATATTGCCCTACCTTTTGTTGTTATATATTTAAGGTTACTAGTGTATTGAAGTTAATGTTTCAAGGTACTGAAATTCAATGCATATCAAACTAACTCTGTTACAATTCATGCTAAATAGCTGCAGGATACTGCTGAGAAACATATGTAAACAATGTCTCATTTTAAAATGCTTGCATTATCATGCTACAATCCTAAAACGCTCTATATGCAAATTTTTTTATTTCGCTGGCCAGTCCTGTGGCCCCACTACAATCTAAATGTGTGCACAATCACTCGTAAGCTAATACAGTAACTATGTACATGGTATGTTCTGATATTGTTCACGAGACCAAACTTACACATAGTTTTAGGTTCATGTGGGGAACAATGGTTATACAGTATGCGTGAATTAAAACTTTAAAAACCTAAAATTTCTTTCTGAATTAAATACACCACCGCTACCGGTACTTAATCAAATCTCATCAGCTAGATTTTCTTTTGTTAATATGCCAGTACAGTTTCATCCCATGTGGTACATGTGCAAAATTTCGTACGAAAAAGTGAGTAAGGAAAGCATTGGTTCAATGTCATGTGTGTGTAAAATTTATAGAGGGTAATAAATGCTACAGTATCACACATAAATGCTATTTCCCATCATCTCTACTTATGAGATACATAAACACATGCCACTACGTACCTATCTATTAGTACCTGTTATCTATTAGTATTACTGTGCATGTGTACACAACGTACTGTATACCGACTTCGTATGTCATGGTGAGTATAGTTGGTTGATACTTATACTTTTTTATTAACATGTCATCATTAAGTGATTGGAGAATGTAATTTTCAGCGATGCTACAGAAATTCTTGTTCAATTGATGGGATAAAAATAAAATTTTGAGTTTGGCGAAAACTTACATTTTTTTAGCATTATTTACATAGGAATTTTGTTGGGACAACAGAAAATTTTCTGTGGACACTGACTTTCGATCCATCCATGTTCGATGGATAGAGTTACCATTGTACTTCATTATCTACAATACACTGTTTGATGAAAGTATGCGAGTGTCACTCATCTTCAGTATGTTTCACATGTTATGTAAACAGACAATTAAAAATAATACTGTAGTACATATACAAAATTTATTAAATACGCTATTACAGAAACTACAGCCTGTAAGAGTTTCCATAACACTTCTGTTTCCAGCCTGTTACTAAAAGACAGGAACAAAATGATTGAATAAAGCAACTGGACAGCACCAATAAAATATGACTTAATAAAAAACTGAAAAATACACAGCCATAAAACAAACAAATTTAGAATACTCTACAAATCTGCAGTTCAAAAATTGTGATACTTAATACTTAAACACATTTGTACATTAGTACCAATATTGCATGTTCTTGGGTATTATGTACACATTGACAGTAAGACTTTCAGATGAAGATGTCGCAAACAATATAAAAATCTACAATCACAGTAAAATAAACTCTATAGTAACTATCAGTAGATTTATATGCAGCTTAACTGCTACATGCTTGGGAAACATTGTCCCAATCTGAGAACTACTGTATGGCATTCATGTGAAAAATTTATGTCAAACATGTACAGTTTGAAGACGAAGTAAAACGAGAAAAAAAAATCAATAAGACCAAGAGACTCAAGAGATTTGAGAAGTGTTTAATGAGGTCTTCAGCATCCACAGCACGTGGAGACAGGAATAAGGGATACACAGAAGTGATGGAATACTATGATGATGGAAATGTCCCCAGAGAAAACTGGCCTGTCTTTGGCAACATCTACCAAGTTTCCCATGTGAAAAAAATTGGAACTGGCTCTGCTGGGAATCAAACCCGTTTGCTGAGGCAGGATGCCGGAAAGCTAAGCACTTGACTACAGTGTTTCCTCAGATCAAGCAAGAGCCATGACAAGGTTTAAGTGACAGCCTGAAATGGGCAACAGAAGTAAAATGAAAATACAGGTGTAGTATTTACCTAACACAACAAACACTTTTTCAAAACACTACGAACATACCGTATTTCATTGCATAATCGTCGCACCTGATTTTTCAGTTTAAGAAAACATGTAAGAAAAAATTCATTGTACAATTGTCGCACTGCAATATGTTGTTTGCATTTCCACGCGCATCTTGCATGGAAGTGGGCGGAAACGTTGACCTTGGCAACTGGTTGCCTTGGCAATGAGCTGTCCAATCAGCACATGCCATAAACAGTGTATCTGCCCGCACAATCAGAAGCAGTTTGTTCAGCACATGCAGCACATGTTAGTGAGGCATCTTTGTTAAATCAGTCGGAGAAGATGTTTGTGTGTAATCTTGTGTTTGCACAATGGGTAAACACAATAACTACACGACTGGATTTAAATTAAAGGCCATTGTGTTTGCAGAAGAACACTGAAATTGAGCGGCTGAAAGAAAATTTTCTGCAAGTGAGAAACTAGTGCGCAACTGGCGGAAAATGAAAGAGAAACTAAGCAGTCCAAATCAAGTTAGGAGTGCCTTTCATGGTTCGAAAAACCACGAATGTAAATACCTAAGTGTGAATACGAACAGAGAACTGTAGTTTGGATTTGGTAAAGTTTTGTTTCAGACTTGATTGTATTGCTTTTAAAAAATATATAAAACATAATATTGAAAAATAAATTACGTGTAGTGTCAGTGATTTTTTTTTTGCCATTGTATGTTTCCTTGAACAATTGTCGCACCCAAGATTTTTTTCACTAAATTTGGCATAAAATATGCAAAGATTATGCAATGAAATACGGTAACCAAAAAATTCCAATGAATCATTAAGCCATCTGTTTGTTAAAAAAAACTACTTTATGTATATTGCAAATTTGGGATTTATAGTTTTTGTTGACATAAAAGATAGTAGCACTAGCTTTACATAGATCTATTGCTTCATGACTGCACCATCAGAAGTTCAATTTGGAAATACCTGTAATACACACATGAGGCTGTTGATTATCAGCAGATCTAGCTACATTCTCCCATTAATAAAGACAGATAATCACAGATAATTGTTACAAAACTCTGCACTCTTTACATAATATACACTTAATGGTACCATTTATAAAATAATACAGTCAAACCGCGTTATTGTGAGTATGGCTTATAGCGTCACGTCCGCCATTGCGATAGTTTTTAAATGCACCTTCATTTGCCCTATCATTTGAAAGGTACTTAATTTCGTTTATAACACACGTCTGATAATGAAGCCTTTCACTATAGCGATACAAACATTTGTACTCNCCGCCATTGCGATAGTTTTTAAATGCACCTTCATTTGCCCTATCATTTGAAAGGTACTTAATTTCGTTTATAACACAAGTCTGATAATGAAGCCTTTCACTATAGCGATACAAACATTTGTACTCTTATTTTTAAAATGTTTAAACATGTCACATTACAAGTGACATCCACCCATTTGCCATGCCTGAGCCAGCCTTTCTTAGTCTGTGTTGCGTGGAGTCAATTTCGTCAGATGGAGGAGCATGAGAAAAAGTGCGTGCAGGTGTGTAGTAAGGGATAAAGAGGAGGGGTACGAAGGGGACAGAGGGGAATGGTACGTACTGTTGAATGTAGAAGGAGCAGCGAGATGCTATCCGCCTACTGCTCCTTCTATTTTGTGGGGATAGGAAGACTCTGCCGCTAGCTGCTTCTCCATATGCCAGGCGTGTAAGGGGAAAAGCATGATTACGTCTAACAAATGCTGGACAATGATACATTGTAGTTTTTGCATCTTATGATTAGCAGATTTAAATTGTGAGCATAGCTTTATGTGTTACGGTTTTTGTAAACCTTAGTTCTGTTTAAATTATGGAGTGTGCTAATAAAAGAAAAACACTTGACATTGCAACAAAGTTCCAAATCATATGCAAGGTTTTCAAATGTACATGGCCTACCCTTTTAGTGTAGTTCATTATATAAAAAATTAAACAATATTTGTGCGTTGAGTATTTCCCGCATCAGTACGAACAGCGCCACATTTATTGCATTTATTTCTTTCAATGAAGTTAAAATTGAATTTTATTACCATACAAACCAAACTTTCCACTGCATCAACAAGACACACTCTTATAAGAAGAACCACAAAACAATCACGTCTCACACCATCAATAAAATAAACAGAACCATAACTAGTATATTGTGTGGTCATAACAAAAATAAAACAAACTGGGAATGGCAACCAGCTATAGTAGCCTACATACTGTTGTGTGAATTATACTGTTGAGTTGAGCACACTAATCAATACAGCATGTATGCAATTGTGAAGTACAATCTACGAGATGTTATTACAAGTGTACAAGACAGTGAATTCGGCACAATAAAAGTAGTGTAAAATTAAGGTAATGCAAATTTAGTGCCTAAGTAAGTAAACAAATTGTAAATATATGCCGGTAATTCACACTTTTCTATAGTAAAAAAAGTTAAAATCATAAGTTTTTAATTGTTGTAAATGTCTGTTTTCAATGTCGACTTTTTCATTTCCTTCAAAATATTATTCCTGATTGTCCAAATATTTTTCTAACCTAACATAAAGCTACATTTGTTTATGTTTGAACAGATACACGTGTTATCCGCGGGTTGAAACAGAATGAGTAACATCTGTTCATGGTGCCAGCCCTTCCCGTTACGAAAATTTACCGTGTCTACACATGCGACTGGAGGAAGTGTATTATTGATCTGCTGTTTGCTTTGTGAGCACGAGAGAGAGAAGTGAGGTGTGGCGTGCTAAGAATGATGGGACAAGGGATGGAAGGAGAAAGGAAGCGGTCAGAGGGTCGAGAGAGAGGAGGAGTAGCAGGTAGAGAAGTGAGAGACAGGAGGAGAAAGAGAATCGGGCAGAGGGGTGAGAGACAGAAGTATAATGCGGGAGGGGGGGGAGGTAGGGAGAGACGTTTGGTGATCTCCAGGTTTTGTGTGTGTAAGACAGAGGGAGACAATGAGTGAAGTAGCACGCTGATTGGTAGGCAACTAACTCTCTCCCAACTCATCCACAAACTTGGAGGAGGAGAAGAAGAATGGAGGAGGAAGGAAGGTTGCTCCTGCTGGTCGTTACATAATGCCGCTGTCAGATGTCTCGATTTTTTTTGTATCTACAAGGGCAAATACAATAAAAAAAAATTATGGCACATGGTAAATTTTGTTATAACGATAACTCGCTATAGCGATAATTTATTTTGCCAATGTCGACTGTTGTTTTAACGCGGTTCCACTGTACTATTTACTTTGTAATGAACTGTTTCATAATATTCATGATAGCAATTTTGCAGTCAATGTTATGTTCTGCTGAAAGTTGGTCCAGCATTGGCACAAGACTACTACAGAAGTTTTGGTTTCCGTATGGATCAATGACGTCTTTACTTCGATCCTCCTTCCTTTTCTTTATCACTTTTCCTTGTGTACTTGTCTGTGTCACAACTTCATTATCACCTTCTTGTTTAGCATATTTGTGATCACGCTTCTTAACGTCTCTGTCATCTGCAATTGAACGAACACTTTTGTATGAATTATTGAGGATGACTTCATGAGAACCTTCTGGATAATATATTTCTGATGTATTGGCATTTTCTGTTATTTCTAATATCTCCTCATCTTCATTTACGTCAGATGTGGTAACAGATTCTTCAAGGACCACCTCTGTCGCTAAGTAAGAAACGTCTGAATCCCAAATTTCCTTAAATGATTCCTTGACAGTATTGTTCAAATTCTTGTGCATTCTTCGTTCAGTCAGTTTCCTGGGAGGGAAAAAGAACCATTTTATTAATATTCACTTATTATTAAAAAGTAAAATATCAAATAAATATAAATAAACATGCAAAAATACTGCGAAATGTCTGAGCAAACTGCAAACACAATATAATGGGTACTACCAAAACATGTCCACAGAAATAGCTTCTGTATTTATATTCATAACAAAACTTGTTCCATTATCTCAACTACCAACTTTTCAACCTGCAGTCAACTCTCGGCAAAACAACCCCAGTAATATGACTCCCTCAAAGTAAAGACCCATGTTTGTGGAACCATAAAACTGTTTGAAAAATGGAAAAATTTGAAGGAAATTAGTTTGATGAGTTTATTTTGATTGCTGGCAATTGCAATTCTTGGAGGGACAGATCCAAAAATAAACACCACTCGCTAACACATGACTGTCCGCCCCTTCCATCAAAGTCGCCAATGTTTACTCATGTGCACCTTGTAATGACGTAGTATTACAAACCCGATAAAAATATTATTAAGCTCAGCAAAACGAAAGAAAATGGAGCACGTGTCCCGAAAATTAATAATACTGCATCATTACAACCTGCTGGCACTCAAGTTACACACCAGAGTTGCCTAGCCCAGGGACTGCTCTTAGTGAGACAAGAAACATAATAATAAAAACACTGAGCTCAACTGCTGGGACGAGGAATAAAGACTATTAATTTTCCGTATGTGAAGGTTATTACGATATCAGGTAAGGCAGAAACTTTGAGCAGTATTATAAATAAAACATTTCATACAAATTTTTTTTAAAGCTCTTTTCTGACAATCTGATACTAGGAAACAAATACTCATAGCTTGGATAGCCACAAAGGTCCTGCTAAACATCTTCTATAAATAAGACAAATCTGAAACTAAAAAATTTGCATAATACAGCAAGAGAAAAAAGGGAAATCAGTATTATTTTTCTGCATCTGATACAGGCACAGTAAATCAATATTTATAGCCCAGGAGAACTTCAAAACTGCAGATATGAACACACATTACCGTTAAAATTGCAATAAAAATGGGGCCACAAATTGGCTTATGAAGCTGTGCTCGACAAGATATTTTGTTTACTATCTAATATATAAAATTCTCCCGTCACAGTGTTAGTCACTGAACTCCTCCGAAACGGCTGGACCGATTTTTATGAAATTTTTTATGTATACTCGGTAGGTCTGAGAATAGATTTATATCTATTTTTTACACCCCTAAGTAATAAGGGTGGCCACCCCCAAACAATTTTTTTTTATTGTTTGAACAAAATTTTTATTTTTTATTTTTTTATAATGTGGCATCAAAAAATACATACCCTCCTAAATTTTCACCCTTCT
>NQII01003341.1:0-14478 GCA_002778355.1 Clitarchus hookeri | reverse complement strand
GGACCGATTTTTATGAAATTTTTTATGTATACTCGGTAGGTCTGAGAATAGATTTATATCTATTTTTTACACCCCTAAAAAATAAGGGTAGCCACCCCCAAACAATTTTTTTTTATTGTTTGAACAAAATTTTTATTTTTTATTTTTTTATGATGTGGCATCAAAAAATACATACCCTCCTAAATTTTCACCCTTCTACCACCAACCCTTATTTTTTTATAGCGATATTAGTAATTTAATAAATTTTACCCTAGGTCGATAACTGATCAATTATCATCGATCATTTATCGATCTAGGTTACAATTTATTCCCACCAGGTGTCTCCCAGTGACACAGCAAAACAACGTTTGCCGGGTCAGCTAGTGTGATATAAAATAAAACATTATTCATTCCCAAAGTAATATTATTTTAAAATGTACGAGTGTTCCCATTAAAATTATTCTTCAGAACTGCAGATATGCAGTTTAGCATAAAAATGGGGCTGCAAATCCGACTGAGTCGCAGCATCGAAAAAATTTTGTTCGCAGTTTCCTGAAAAATAAAGATGTTATTCACTCACAAAACAATCCAATTAAAATTATTACGTAGAACTGCAAATATGAACACAGATGACCGCCAAAACAAATACTGTCTTCACTGTAAAATGTATGTAATGCAGCAACATCTTTCTGCCACAGCTGTTCTGTCAATAATGAAAGAAATGCTACAAGTCTAATGCACTCATTTTTCTCATTGTTTCCTTTCGTTTTATTTCATGGCAGGCAATAACACATTGAAGTTAACTAACTTCAGTACTCAGTGTAGAATATTACAGCTGGGGCTCTGTTTATGTTGCTTACAAAGGTATAAAGGATGAGTGGAAAAGAGAAGGGTGTAAGAAGGCTTTTTAGTTTGTCTTTCATGAGAAGCCATTGTTGATTTGCAGTTCTTCTAATAACACAACTATTTTGATTTGTACACTGTTTTAACAGAGCAGTAAAATTTTTTGCTCATATGTACATAACATTAAAATTATTATAAAAAGTAAAGTTTTTACTTCATGGAAAGAATAAAACGTGATAAATATGTTGCCGTTCTTACAGACGCGAGTAATAAATACAGTCGGTGGGTACATAAACACTTTTAGCAAACCTAACCTTACACTCAAATTTAATATTGAAAAGAATGTTATATAAGGCAGATTTCCAACTTACACTTTTTTTTACTAACAAAATTGTAACGTGTCTCGATTTTTCTGACAAAATCAATTACATAATTTTGTAATTTGTGTTTGCAAACTTCAAAGCTGACCACATACAACATATCAAATCACTGCCTTATTAATTTTGCATGTTTGAAATGTTTAAATATGCATACAGGTGAGGTTATTCAACTAAACTAATATGTTTCGTACTCACAACAATTACTTAACAAGGTGAGCTGCTGAAATTTTCTTGAAATAGGCATTTTATCGAAACACTACTTTTGTTGGGTAACAATTTCTTGTCATAATTATTATACTGTATTGATTTGAAATTTGAAAAGACCCTCAACAACAATTTAGAAAAATCACAGTTTATTATAAACAAGACTTCATGGAGTTTTAACTCATAATCATAAAACAACAAAATAATAGTAGCACAGCTGAATTATTACGAAATGCTAAATACAAATACTCAAAAAGAATTACAACATGGCCTTACACTACAAAACAGAGTTGAAAAAGCCCCCCCGCCCCTTTTTTTTTTCAGGCCACGTACATTTCAAATACATTATGAATTTGGAAAAAAACACAAACTTAGTCACAACACTGAACACATGGTATTGTATGTATTACAATCTTTAGAAGATTACATAATTCTAAAATCATGTTTATCTGTCACTGATATGAAATAATTAAATTGCATAATAATTTAATCTGGTTCCATTTTTGGACCGTTGTGGCACTTCAAGACTGTGGAAAATGGTAATAAAGATATTTTACAAAGCGGTTGAAACATGCCAATATATAACATTTCAATCAAGAAGACTCACTGGAAAGGCACAAGTATACATAATGAAAGCAATTACAAAAATAATCAATAACTACCAAAAAATATTCTTACAGCACAAGAAACAAGCACATTTCCACGGAAAGCAGCCAGTGCTTCGCTCTGTGGTTGCTACGAACAGTTCCTTTGAGTGCGCGCGCAGAGTGGAGGATGGAATGTAGGCTTGGCAGTCTGGTGGAACAGCTGTATCGATAGGGTGGGTGCGTGTGTCACTGCCACCAAAGGGACAGAAAGCCTTCGCATCCTTCACCTTTGCAAGGTCGCTTGGCTTCTCGATGTGGTCATGGCTCGTTCGTTGTTCAGTGCGACACCGAAGGGGGCAACGCTAATTATAACTGCGTTAGGACCTTTTACCTCACGTGTGTGTATAAAGCCGTGAAGGACTGCATAATGCACCTAGTGAACATGGAGTACGTACTCACTAACAAAGTTGCTCAGTGTGTTGTGTTTAGGATTTTATTGGGACAAAGGAACACCTTTATGTAGGTTAAGGGCGTAATTTCTCTTGGAAGACGAAGTCAATATATTAAAATTAATTGATATCTGATTTATGGGAACCATTTCACTGTATTTAACCAATTTAACGTATAATTTTTCTGCTAAAGCAATGTAGAAACAGCCAGTTTAAATGCAATTTTTTCGCATAGAGGTTGGGGGTGGGTCACAAGTGGTCCAAATTTTAACAACGACCAATAAAAAGTAGCACAACCTTTTTCCTGGGAACCATTAAAGGTTGTAATTACGACATATGGCTGTAATTTTTGTGTTTAAAAGATAAAGAGAGCCATTTCTACACCTATTCTGCACAATCCATTGTGCAGCGAGATATTCAGCTTCCAGTCTACGACACCTTCACAAAATTATCCAGTGCCTCTAGGGGTATAATTTGTGCGAGGGGCCTAACAACAAAGGAACGCAATACATTCAATTAGTGCATGCATCTCCAGCTAACACAACAATTGAACAGACACAATCCCCACAACTGGTGCTGTTATGCACTTTTAATGCCCTCCCACATTGTCACCGCGACCTTCACACTCTAGACCTGTGTCACTGCTCACTGTGTCACTAATCATTAAGCGGGGAGTCCTTAATGGTCTCCTCCAGCATACAGAGTTTCAACCACCGCCAGTGCCAAGTCCCATCTGAAAGGATCAGTCACCAGAGATACTCTTTGTGGGACCAATTGTTCGTCCTATAATCCCACTAAACCTTATTGGTCACACAATTTCTGAATTCAAGTGTTGCAACCACGTAATTTTTTGGTCTGTGATGTGTGCTCACAAACGATGGCATTGAAAATTCATCAAAGATGTGTAGAAAATTGCACAAATCAGATATGTGACAAGGAAGGATGCCTTGCCGAGTACTGTATTAGTTGTAAGTATCATTCACATGCAACGTGTCCACGACAGTGGACACAGTACTACAGGTTAAGTTTCCATGACACTTGTGGGTTTCACACAATACTGCCCACGACTATAACCAGTGGAATTTCTTCACACTGAAACGGAAGCTTTGGGCCACAACAGCCTAGGTTGCTCAGCAGCCCAATTCCCCTGCCTAATGGTTGGGCCTCTTGTGACATCTAGCAACCCCAGCCAGTAAAGCATATAAAGTAATTCCTGCTATACTGTTGCTTTCTGTGTTATCATTTTAATTAGAGATGGGTCAAATGTTCAAATTTCAAACCGAACCCGAACTTTAAGGTTATGTTCAGTTCAGTTCGAAACTGATTACTACGTAAAAGATTGATTCTAGTGCGGTTTGAAAAAATTTACACGAGTTTGAGTATGGTTCAAAAATTTGCCACAAACTAACATTATCTACAAACTTTGAAACTAACTTACTTCAACTGGAAGATGTACCTTTTCGTAATAAGAAACAATTGTTGGCCTTTACATTTTGGAAAAATTAGTGGTGGAACTGTGCAGGTTGTATATGTATGTATTACTGTTTATTTTACATATTTAAATAATTATAAGTGAAATTGTGAATGTGGCCACACATGTTTGTTTGTGTTATATGCTTGAAAAATTAGGGGCTCAGCTGTGAAGATTGTATGTATATGTCTATTTTTTTATGCTACATGTTGATCTTTTAGAAATGGAATTGTTATGGTGATTCTACATGTTTGTTTTTTGTTACATATATCCTTTAACAATTACGGGCTTAACTGTGAAGGCATACATGAGTGGCCAAGGCATTTTTTTAAAGTTCGGTTCGAGTTTGATCAATTACAGCAAGGTTCATTTCAAGTTCAGTTCGTGGAAAATTTTGAATGTTCGGTTCAATAAAAATATTCTAGATTAAGTTCTAGTTTGGTTTGATGCAAAAATCAGGGTTTGCCCCACCTCTAATTTTAATATAATGTTGTTAGTAATTTGTGATTATGTTTTGCAATAACATTGGCACCATCTCAATATACACTGACATTGTTTTTGTGGTACAATAGAATTTTGGTAAAGGAAAATAACGCACTCTGAATGTTCAGATTATACAAACTAATTTCTGGGGGAACGAGCTGTGTTAAATACTGAACAACACACTGTACTGAAACTATCAAAGGATTGTTATCATTTTTGGGAGTGCCTGTACTGCTACATGCATAGCCCGTCATGTTACTGATTACCAATGAGTCATCAGCTCATTGCTACATAATGCAAGTTGGAAGTTGGACTGTACTAAAATTACAACAGACCTGTTAGATTAATTTCATTTGGTTACGCATCAACAGTAAGAACAACATGTTTTCAGCACCCGAGATTCTAACAACTGGATTTAACATTATTCATCGTAGGGATTCAAGGTGGCCAATTATACAACCTCAAACTATGTTCAAACCATGAGACTTTATTAGTACACAATCTTGATAGACTTGACAGGTTTAGCGTACTTCCATTAAATAGCCAACTTCGATGTTAATTTAAAAAGAGGTGCACGCATGCTAACACACTCATGCACACACAAAAATTTCAAGTGCAATATAGAACATAATTTTAGCAGTTAAAAATTTTAAAATTTCATACAAAAAATTTAAAATTGTGACAACCTGAAAAAAGTATGCAACACACAAGCACCTCCACAGCAACAAAAAAAATGCATAGTGACCAGAATGTGTCAGCTACCACTATTGATAGAGACTGCGAATAGTAAAATGTGAATAAGGTCACTAATTGTTTGTAGGCTGCCCCTTTTTGTGTCTCGCAAATCAATAATTTTACATTGCTAGATCCGCTAAAGTTGGGCAGTAACTTATCAAAGTTGAAAGGTACAGTTTCAGCACGACAAAAATATGTACAACTATAGAATGTACGTTATTTGAACATGAAAAGCCTTTGTCTCACGGCAAGTCACACCTTCAGCAGAAATATGCAAAGCTGTAAACTTGTCATTACGTTTCTCATCTAACTACTGTTATAAAATCATGTGTTTAGGGTAACGAAAACTTAAAATGTGGACTGCTTATCTGCTCACCGGCAGCATGCTGATGAACCAACCTGAAGGCTACCCTCTCACTCCATCCGTGTGACAGTTATACATATTTTTTATCATCCTCAGGCGGACATTACCATTCCTACCACAGTAATTTACTCGTCTGCGAGAGAAAAAAAGTTGCGCTATGAATCACTTACCCAGGCAAAGAATTATTCTTATTAGTAGAAATTAGTCCAAAACTTGTTTCTTGGTAAACTTGACTATAAGAGGGAGAGAAAGTTATAAGGGACGGGCATTATACCCATGTACATAAGCACACATTCACATTTACGGTGCAAACTCAATTTTTACTCCAAAATGTTATACTGAACTCTACTTGACTACACTTTCATACAACTTGAAACTCGACTCGACTTTCATCCAACTTAACTTGACTCAAAGCTGTAAAAATTAAACTTGCCCATCACTACCATAACTTTTTCTAAACGTTACAATATTGTAATAGGGAATTGTTAGGTTCCTTTAGGAAGAAAAAGTCTGACTTTATGATGTTAGTATGAAATTTGAGAAAAGGTATAAAGTTAGGAGTTGTAGAGAATTTGCTTAAGCAATCACTATTGTTTTCCTATTAAATGTCGAGCTGACTATGATTGACTTTGTTTTTATTTATACGACACCCACTGAACTGCAAAAGTAATTTTTAAACATACATTTTTTTCTGAGTGTCTGAATCTTATTGTAAAGAGTACACTACGTCAAGAATTAAAATGGAAACTTCAAATGTATTTTTTTACCAACAGTTTCAAGGCAAAGTATAAAATTGACCATAACCGGGTAGATACAGTAATCACCCTAACATTAAATTCAAGCAAAATTGTTACACCCAAGTTACTGTATATGCCAATAGAGATAAACATAATTTTAAAATGTTTCAGAAAACTTATAATAATTCAGTTGCAAAATTCAGGCATCTGCAGCCAAAACAATTTACCAAACGAATAAATGCAGGTAATGAAATTAAATGACACATGTTCATCATATACTCACACTTTTCTCTTCCTAACATAGTTCTTCAGCCACCACATCCGCTCCAGATGAACCCATGGCTTCTTCACTTCAGAATAGTGCTTTGTTTTTGGATGGCACCGCAAGAATCTGGCAAAGTATTCCCTTAAACGTATCCACTTCAGCTTGCAGTCATGCACTGTCAAACAAACAACACATGTACTATAAAATCCAGTTTCTATATAGGCCATTCACAGTTTGTACTTCACACTTTTCTGAAGCCCTGCTTAAGTTCTACTTTTGGTTACTGATTATGTATCCTTCCACTACATGTAAATATAAACACTGCCATGTGATGACTACGTTTTAACTGTCAAATGCTTTGTTTAATGCTTTCAGCTTTTCAAAGAATTCTGTCATGTTTCAAAAACCATTTCGTACGAATGTTCACAATTTAGGCCTATAACCATAATTAGGACAGCTTATGACTTTTTAACAATTTCAGTACTGTTCATAGTTCTCATTGTCATTATTTGACATTGTTAACACATCTGTTATACACGACATTGCACATTCAACGTAATACAAGTTAATATTTTGCAGTGACTGTGTTTAACCCTGTTAAAACTGTGGGGGAAAGAACTGTAGTATTTAACCCTTTGTTATTGATACATGTTAGGTCATTTAGTTAAAAGGACAGCTGCAGTTGGAATATAAGTTAAAACAAAGGAGCAACCAGTCCAACGAAAAGACAGTGAATTCAAGCACGCAACTAGTGTCGCTTATATTTTTGTATGTAACAGTGACAAACTTAAAAGATAGTGGTGAACATGCATACTAATAGGCCTACCGCAACTTTTATTCTGCTCATATTTATTTGCATAGGTACTTAGTTTTACTATGTTTATTTAATTATTTATTACAAATTTTCTGGGTGGGCTTAGTATTTTGTTGAGAATGTGACAAACATTCAAATCATGGAAATGTAAGCACATTACACAATTGTGTTTCAAAAAAAAATCTAGGGCAAAGTTATGAAGTTGTAATAAATAAACAGATGTTTTTTTTTTAAAATTAATTTAGTCATAAAAACTATTTACGGTTAAACATATTAATTTTGCACGTCCAATATTTGCAATCACACACACTGGCCCAGTGTACTGTAAAAGAAACAATAGTTTCACACACAACGGTCACGACATACATTACAGTATATCCATTCCTGCCGCAGAAATACAGATTTATCACAACATCGTAACTTGCTTACGTAGGTTTAAAAATCATAACATGTACAAACTTGATGTGGTAGTTTTAAGTATTTTTTGCAATAAGAAAAATTAACACTTTGTTCAGCTACATGAAACATGCCATGTCATGTCACCAGTCGCCACTTCTGCCAACTTCGTATTTGGATCCGTCCAGCCATCACATTAAAATATATTTTAATACATATTTAAAAATTAAAATTTTGTTTCAGTTTTAAATTCCAAAATCAAAAATCATTATTTTGCTGTAATAAGTATGGAATATGCTAAAATTGAAAGCTGGTATTAACTTCCCTGCTACCACTATTGCTGCAAAACTTCCAGAGAGGGAGAGAAGGAGAGAGAGGGGGAGAGAGGGGGAGAGGTCAAGGGAGGGGAAGAGGGAGATAGAGGGGGGAAAGAGAGATAGACCAAGAAGAGGTGGGAGGGGGTATGGGGGAGAGAGAGAGAGAGAGAGAGATAGAGAAGTTCTGCCTATTCAAGTTTCTTCCTCAGACAAAAAAAAAACACCCTGTCATTAGGGCCTATGCACTGTAATTTGCGCTGATATTTTTAACTGTACCAAAGAAATAGGTTTCCATCAGTGCTTCCTAAAAACTTAAATATTTCAACACACAATGTTGAATTTACAAATGGCAAACCAAAAAACTAGGTTAAAACAATATTTTATCTGGGAACTATTTCTTACTAGCCGTTGCCAACACATCACTGCTCTCACTGTTTTCAATTTGTATCAAATACAAAATAAATATAACAAGTTATAGAAAATATTAAGTTAGTGTCATTTATTCAAGAATACCATACTTTAAAGTTAATCACAGTGTTATATAATTGTGGTGTAAAAGTTATTTAAAAAAAATAGGTTGACCTGTTACTCCTAGGGTAATTTTTCAAAGGTTTGTTTCAAAACATTCGAAGAAACCGTGGATAGACTATAGTATTCTAAAATACTGTAGTTCCCTCAAGCAAACTCAAATAGGATGACAAAACACAAAAAATTAAGTTGAGACATTTTTGCCAGTGCTAAACAGCAAGGTCTGTGAAGCCTGTGAAGGTGAAGTGAGGTAAAGATGGAGCAGTGGGGGCAAAAAATGTTTGGTGATTTAACATGGATTGACCTCTTAATGAAATCTCCATTGAAGTGTTTCCTAGGCAACAACAATGATGGGTGCAAACTCATTAGTTAAAAGAAACATATCTAACATGTTGCCAGTATCAGAGTATTAAGAATTAAATGTGATTCAATGTATCTCTGCCTTAGGAAAAAAAGCTAAGTCTATGTCTTTGAAAAATTTTTGAGGAGGACAGATTGAAGAACACTAGTCAGTAGACAAAAGGACTACACGAGTTCTGCTCCTTGTGTATCCATTTATATCAGTAAATTGGGCGTTCCATATTGTGCTTACACAAAAAAACCAATTTAGGAAAGAAGTTTTGAACGACACACCAAATTTTCATATTCAGTTGTTAGACATAAATACGTCAAAACTTATTTAAAAACTATAAATAAAAAATTTCACTCAACGTATTACTAAGTATATACAGTAGAACCTTGATGTTGCAAACTCTTTTATTAAGACCATCTCTCTTTAACGTCCCTGTCCAACAAGCCAGCAGCCTCGAACTTCAAATGGGGAATCAATGTTCAACAAAATTCCTTTTCAATGCATCAATTTTGTACTATTTCAAACAAAAAACATTTTCACGTGACTTTCTCAGAGAATATTGCTATATGAAACTATTTTTGAAAGAATTATTTAATCATCTTTTTTTTTGTTATATGTAAATTTTAATACTACATTTTTGAAGAAAAAAAAAATAACAATAATACATTAAACAAAACAATTACTAAAATGTCTTAACATAACAACTTTCATTAAGAAGTTTCACTTAGAGTACTTTTTGTTTGAAACAGTTATCTTTTAAATTGACGCAATGTGAAGAAAATTTAACTTAACATTGATTCCCCATTTTAAGTTCAAGGTTTCCAGCTTGGTAGGCAGGGCCGTTAAAAGCCAATTTTTAAGAAACTATGTAAAAAAAAAAGTTGGGAATTTGAGGGAAATCAGTCTAAAAATAAGCTGCTATGCACTGCGTTTGACACTACTCCAAGCAGTGCATATCTAAAAATGTGTATCCCTCCCATTCTGATGTACAGGGGTAGGGTAGAAACACTCTATTAAGACCATCCCTCACTAACAACTGTATTCCTGGAAACTGCAAGGGGTCATAACATGGGATTATACTGTTTGTGCCAAATGTTCTACAAAAATAAAATTTTAAAATGATCTCAAAATATTTTTTTTTTCGCACTCTTAAACTTTTACATTAACCACTCTGGTATTCTGTCAGCGACAAGTTAAGAAGAATATCGTCGATTAAGAAGTATTGGTAAAAGTCGGAAACAGTAAAGGTTCAGCAGAAATGAAGCAGCTTCGGGAGGATTCCATGACAGAAAATGTTTGTGAACCAATGCAGTAGTGCATGGCACGAGAGAAAAGTTTCCAAGAGCAACAGATGCCCGAAGAGAAAAAATAAAATTTTACGATGCTAAGAAAATAAAAACCGTTAAATAAATTTCCCAAACTTGACATTTTATTTCTGAGAAAGCTAACAATCAGTAGCTGAAAAATACACAAGTATTGATATTATAGAAAATTCTGTGAAGATTCACAGTACATAATTTTCATAAAAGACATTTCTTCTTGTTTATAATTTACTTTTGAAATTCTTGCCTGTCATTTTAAGTATCCCAAAATGAAAATATTTACCTCATGTAAAGTTACGGATAAACAAAATGCAAAACATTTATTTTTACAGGCTGTTCACAGTAAAGTGAGCACTTTTTAAGGCCCTTCCAGCAGGCATAACCAAAAAATTTTATTTTATTGTGGCCTCAAACGTTAACTTTCAAGTGCTATAATACGTATACACTGTGTTTATAAGTCACGTGGCAATTTTGGCGAAAGGATACAAATAAGCCGAAAGGAACTCGATGACCTTAAGTGTTCACTTTACTGTGAACCTATACAAAACAGTAATTTTAAAAACTAGAAAAATTCTGTGAGAGGTGGCTATTTCAATTGTTTCTTGTATTACTCCTGCAATTTGGCATGTCTAATACTTGTGTTCTTGTGTTGTTCAGGCTGTTCAAAATTAAGTAATTTTCAAAAATGAACATACCAAAAAATACACATTATATGTAACATCTCTACATCTCTTAACAAACCTATATCTGATTACATCTAAAAAGGTAGCTGGCCTGTTGTTTTATTTTTGTGCTGAAATATATTTAGAGAGTTTCTTAAAATATGCCAACCTGTACCACAAATACAACTGCTCAGGGGAATGTTGGTGTAGCAGGGCGTCCACTGAAATTCTATTTTGGAATATCCTGACTTTTCCTGTTTTCAAGGCAGAATCATACCATCTTACCTGACGCCCTATTTACTAGACCGAAACCTTCCAATACAGTATTTTTCCACTGCAGACAGAATAAACATGCTATCGGTGATGTTAAATTAAATTACACTGCAACAGACCACACACAAGCAGGATCAACACTTCATTCAGCCCATTGATGTTTCTTGTAATACATGCCATTGACTACACACAAGTGCCCATTACAAACACAAAAATACTTAATTTTGTACGTATAGGCCCTATGTCACTTGGCAAAGATGTATTATTGCCAGTTCGCAAACTTAAAAATATAAATTTCAACTACATATGCTTATAATTACATTATCCTGTATTCACACAACTAACAACTTTTGCAGAGTAGCAATCATTTACATTTTCCCTGACCAAGGTTAAAATTCCCAGACATTTCTCCGACTTTGCACTGTTTTCCTTGTGGGTGGACTCCCCGTGTAGTGATGAGACAAATCACCTCCCATTACAGCAAACTAGGTTCAACTCCCAGCAGGGTCATCCAGATTTATACATGTGGGAAGCGTTACGGACGTTGCCATCGGCCGCCTGGTTTTTTTGGGACAATCCATTTTTTTCCCCGCCCTCGCATTCTGCCGCTTCTCCATCTTCACCTCATTTCACCCTCACCAGCACTCAAGCCCTCGCTGTTAAATGCAGACAAAAAACCTGCCGACTACAACCACTCCTAAAATTTATGTAGGATTTCTTATGGCCAATTCTGTCCTTGGTAATGCCAGCGTTAGTTGTTTTCAAGGACAGGGCTAAGCCGCTGTTCAGGGATGGGGCCATCAAACACATGGGGACCACTGGTCGGACAAATATTTCCATTGGAGGATGTCCGTGATGAACTGTATGGTGAAAAAACAAGCATGTGGTGAAGTACTGTTAATTAGATAGAATAGCAGTTAAAGAATGCTGGTGAAATAATAAATCAGTTTACATTGTGCAACCCCAGCCACTTTTCTCATGAATATTTGTTACATATAACACTGCATTTTGTTGCATAAGGTGTCGTACAAAGGTTCTTGCATTGGCTGAGGACACTCAATCATTTTATTGGCAATGGTCTGTTAGGAAACACGTCCAAAATAATAAATGCAGAAAGGTGTGCTTATCCTACTGAAACAGACACAATTGACCCACTGCCAAGTGAATCACTGTGCATAGGCTCCTTTGTGGGTTTTTTGTAACAGTTTTTTTAACATATGTAATGATTCTGAATAATTCTTAATTTTATGCTTTTTTTGTTTTGAAGTATAATGTAAATATTAATGTGATTTGTTAAGAAGATATTGTTTGTTAACATTTTTTTTTTTAAGTTTTAACACCATTTTCAATAGCACCGTTTGACCAATGGTAGGCTTATAGAGACGTCAAGTAAGCATTGTTTGTGTTCAAACAAAGAAGTCAAAAATGGACACAATGTGTATAACAACTGTTTATTTTATAGGAAAAGTTGTTAGAATAGGTCTGTTTGTTATTTAGAAGTGTATTTCTTAGAGTAACGAGTGCCAGGTAAACGTCATTGATGTCTTCACGTTATCCACATCTCAGGCAGCTCCAGAGCGGATGCTGGCTGCGATTCAATGTGTGAATTTGCACCAAAATCTGGGAAGTGGGTTGCTAGCTTTCCTAGCTTCCTTAATGTCAGACTAGGCTTCCTCTGGACCAGTTGCACTTTAAGATGCTGCTCAAATGATAATTTTATTTTCGGTAGTAAAGTATACCAAAAGTTAAATATTGTTATGTATCATGAATTAAAGTATTAAATAGCAGTGGGCAGGTGAAGAAGAGGTCCAATATTTGTTGGATTGTAAAATTTTGAGGAGATATAAGCCTAGTCCAACGTGTTTTTTTTTCCCATAATGGCAAAGGGAAGGTATACCAGGCGAAAGTATAAGTACATGATCAGAAACACTTTTACAAACTTGTTCAACAAAATTATCTATTTAAACTTAAAGTTTGAGTTGTTGAAGACTTTCTGCCCATTAGAGTACCGTGAGATAGAAAGGAGTTTAAGATTCACTGGGTGGTGTGCTAATATCGAGGGAAATTAAAATAATTCATGTATATCTTGTGGAAATGAATAGTGTCTATATATGTTAAAAGGGCATTTAGTAGCGTTATATGTACTTGGCAGGCAAGAGGACTTAAATATTTGGAAGAGCACATTTAATGTATAACAGTTTCATTTTCATAATTTTTAACGCTTTAAAACTGATGTATAAGATTTTAGTGTTTTCCTTGCAAATTGTAGACACTAGTACCCTACAATACCCTAGGTTCTGCTCAAACATTTTTTTTTCTCTTTTAACCATGCATGTACTCCACAAGTGTCAGTGAATACTGTGTTTGTTACGGTTGATTGGAGAGACGAGGAATATTACTGATATGCAAGAGGGAACCCACAGTAGAGCACATTATTAAACAGAACTCTGTGTCACTTTACACTGTGTACACTACAGGTTATTTTGTTTGTATGTGCAAACCCCTCACCATCATTACATATTACCAATACTGTATATTATTTATTATTATCTTCCAGTTCACACACACACACAAAATCAATTCTTAAATTTTCATTTCACATACAAGTAATCCATTTTATTATGCTAATATTATGTAGGCCCTACATATTTATAAGCAAATATACAAAACACAGCAACTAAATGGGTGCATCCTACATACTTATCATTCACACTCTAGGAAGAACAGTGTCACAATTTGCATGTATCAATTTTTCTGGAGTTTAAAGTTTATGTTTTTTTGTGATTTTTAGCATTTTCGTGATGTAATTTTTTACTCCACAATTCCACTTACAGGTTGTCTACTGATTTCCAACAAACCAAATTCATGACTGTTTCATTTCATCTTCTGCTAAATTCTCAACAATGTGTGGCACAATGACAACCATTCTAGGTGCACACATTTCATTGTCTGTGAGTGTATATATAACGCATGTTGCTGATGGGTGCATGATCATAAAAAAATTACTTAGGTTCCACCCTTCACCACTTAGCATGGGACATCAATGTCATTCGACAATGAGGTGGACATTAAACTGATACAAAAAAACAATTTCATTACCATACAATCAATTTCGATACTTTTAAATGGCTTTCATTGGCTTTCACCTCCTCAATTTCATTACTTTTTCATACCGTTCATGACCTGTAGACACTCTGCACCTATATTTATCACCCTCCCCACTACTATATCATTATTTACAATATCAATACACCTATGCAGGATAAACCAGCCCTACACCTACCGTTAAAAAAAAGTGTGTGTATTTGTGTGTGTGT
>NQII01003340.1:225723-269233 GCA_002778355.1 Clitarchus hookeri | reverse complement strand
TTCTGCTAAATAAAATGGTCTTTACTGCTCCAAAACTTATACATCTTAATAACTGAGATTACAGGGATTATGGGGGCGTTGGCACATCAAGCCCTGGGACGGTAAAGTTCGTTCAACTAATTAGTGGGTTACCCTCCAACCCCTTCCAATATATTTTATTGGTCCGCAAATGTTTCTCATTGTCTAATTACTCGGGTGTTTTCGGAAACCTTCGTTCCGATCAATCGGCGGGCTACTGAAATCGTGAGGGTGGACTATTTTTTTCCCCTTAAAAACTCTTTGTAAGACGCACCCCGAGCTCCCTCGGGAAAGCAGTAATTTTTCTCGCTGTCTTGTTTTTTTTTTCGNAAACTTATACATCTTAATAACTGAGATTACAGGGATTATGGGGGCGTTGGCACATCAAGCCCTGGGACGGTAAAGTTCGTTCAACTAATTAGTGGGTTACCCTCCAACCCCTTCCAATATATTTTATTGGTCCGCAAATGTTTCTCATTGTCTAATTACTCGGGTGTTTTCGGAAACCTTCATTCCGATCAATCGGCGGGCTACTGAAATCGTGAGGGTGGACTATTTTTTTCCCCTTATAAACTCTTTGTAAGACGCACCCCGAGCTCCCTCGGGAAAGCAGTAATTTTTCTCGCTGTCTTGTTTTTTTTTTCGTTTGTAATTTGTTTATACATTGCTAAGGACGCCATCTTGGATTTCATATGATGTCATTACCTAGGTGGCGCTAGTATATTAATAATAAATTTACCCACCAGGCGAGCTGCCGATTTAGCCACCAGGTGGCAACCATATTTGTTTACGTTTTTAGAGTATAGTGGTGCTGTCGGTGCCCTCCATGTTGGATTCTATTTTCAACACATAGGTGGCGTTATTTCTTGATTCAGCCGCCAGACGAGCTGTCGGCACTTATATTTATAGGCATATGAAAATATGTACTTTTATTTTCCTATTTAAAAACAATTTTCAGTCAACAGTATACCTACATTTATGATGTGGGACTTTGACTACATGCATAATTTACTAAATATAAATTTTTTATTAAAATCTTTAGGACCGATTATGAAAACGTAATTTTTTTATTTTAATGCTAATTAAAGCACCATTGCACCTTATACAATTTAGGTGGCGCTAGTGTATTAATTACCGATTTCGAATATCATTAATAAATAATAGAAATATATAAAAGGAACCTACCTAAATAATTAAAATTATTTATACATTTATTTAATATATTATTATGCATAGTTTATATAACAATAAGCATATTATATGGTTATATAAGGAACATGCCTGAAGTATATTATATCTTAATATAAAAATATGCTAGTGCATAGGCGACGTTATCTGCCCTATGAGGGAAGGAAAAAAAATACAAATAATATTGGGAAAGTGGGGGGGGGGGAAGTTTGCGAGCATTTGGCAATGTCAGTATTAATTTAAATAGTCCTAATTTTTTCATCGGTTATAATAATTTTTTTAATTCACCCGTAAAAATAATTTTGATTATATAGCATAATGAAAGTCTGCAGCAGCTCAGCTGACGTTCTGACACAGTGATTTAAACATTGATTTGGAAGTGAACACTCTCCTTGTATCGAAGATAATTCGCACGTACGACTGACGGTGATGAAAATGGAGTCGAGACCAACGCCTCCATCGTCATATCGCCGACAGTGCAGATACTGCGACAAAGTATGTGCGTTCGACTACAATTCGCGGCGACATGAGAAGAGTGAATGTCCGAAGAACCCATCTCGTGTGATTTTCAGCTGCAAAAACGGTCCTAGGCAGTTCGCGCGAGGTGATAACTTGAATAGACATGCCAAAGTTTGTAAATATACTGTTCCTTATCCTACCGAGAGACGGCGTGTGACGACTTCGCTTCCTCCTGTTAACAATACGCTGCATAATATGTTCACAGAAGGCGAGGGAACTGTGGCCAATACTAGCAACGAACAGTGTGCCGAACAAATAATGTAGTACCAGAAGCTGCCAAGACTAACGTTGCCAACGATACTTTTCCTTCAAAGGAAAAGTTACTCGTTGATGTTTGTGCTGAAGGATAAGTAAGTGGGTAATTTCTCTCCACAGAAAAGAAAGGGCTATGAATACGATAATGAAGAAAGTGTTAATGGTGAAAACAGTGGCGATTTTTTCGAAGTCCTCACGCATCTCCCCACAGGCTTTGCTGAAATAAGTGTTGTGAATAATGCAGAAGACGACAATAACGCCGACTACATATTTCCTGAAGACCCCAATAAACTTGTTGATAGACTCAGATATTTGATTGGCTTGCACAGTAAGGAGATATCTACAATCATCGGTGAACTTAAGGAAAATGGCTACAACGAACGAAACAATTGTGTACTATCCATCATCTGCAAACATCAGAGAACTGTAAAGATTGAATGTATGGAAAAAATAGGATAATAAATTTATATACTCTTACTTGTGCTATTTTTAATTTATTGAACCTTACCCTACTGCTTTTCTGAGAAACCTTCAGAGGTGTATATAAAATCGAATGAAAGGGTCTATTTTACGTAAAAATTGCTTGAGAATGTGCCCTAAGGTTAATATGTTTCAATCTGAAGTATTATGTCTCTCTCGGGCTGTTAAAGTCGGCTAAATTTGGTTTGACAAACAAACGAACTGAGGAAGGAATGTTATTGAGGAATAAGGAATGTTTTTGAGGAATATTTTTAGGGGTGATGGATGTTTTTCAGGAATAAGGAATGTTTTTGAGGAATATTTTTAGAAAAGAGGAACGTTTTTGAGAGGAATGTTTTCAGCATTGAGGAATGTTTTTGAGGCATGAAGGGGCGAAAATCTGAGAGCGCCCCTGCCGGGAATCGAACCTGTTTTGTCGTGTTGGGGCGAAGAGGCCGAGTGAAGAATGGGCTTTTGTTGAAGTGGACCTCCTGTGTGAAAAAGTGTGTACAAAATAAAGGATGATGTGTGCGTACTCGTGATGGGAAACGAGAGCTCTAGCCACTGCGTCGCTGCAGTTCCTCTCTTATACGACATCGTGGAATAGGTCATCGTTGCTAAGTGGGCCTGGGGTGCTGTTTTATACGGGGAGCCTGAACTGATGTGTCGAAATTTTCATAATTTCGCAGATTTCAGTAGGCTTTCTGACCTGAGTAATCTCTCCGGTAGCATGATAATTTTTAAATTTTGCATGGGCAATAAATCTCATGTGCGTAAACATGCATAATTTTAATAATTTTTTTTTGTGTATCTATTGCTAATGTACTTGCATTATATGAAATTTTGTATATTCGTGACATCACGAGGGGCTGATAGAGCGCAAATATGTTAGTAAGTGTCAGAACTCTCTCTGGGCATGTAGGAGGTGCACAAAGTTTGACACAAAAATGAACACTGGGTGATTTAGCTCTCGCTTCTGTCCTTTTGAACATTTATCGTTTGTATGCCTTTGTGATACACTGGCATGCCTAGGCTGAAACAATGCCAACGTGCATATGTTTCTCTGCGGGCTCATAATGAACTGGGGACTATTTTAGAATCTGTATTTATCTCTTATATAATGACGCTACTCTGTAAATTAAAAAAAATTATATTAAAGAACTCCACTTTTTTTATTCAACAGCTAGGTTTTAGTGTGTAAACACAGACGTTTCCTCTTAAAGTTCAAGATTAATACAACTTAAAATACTAGGGTTTTTTTTATCTCGTAATATCGCTTCGATTCGCAAATATAAACATGTAGCACTGCTCGGGGCATGAAGTGTATTATCTTAAGTTCGTTACTGGGCAATTTTTTATCCTACTCCGGTAATGGGTGTCCTGTTTTCACTTGCCTTAATTTGGTTTGATGCGCGTGTGTGTATATATATAAAATCGGTGCAAAAAATGTTTAGGGTTTCCCGTCGCAAAAAAGGGTTAAATATTTTATTCATGAAAGGAGGTTTACACTCGTATTTGCAGATGTGAGCGGATCGAACATTCAGTTAGATTTCCCCCACCCCCTGGTCAAACGGTTTAACATTAATTGACCACTGTGTACGTGGGTGTGGAAATATTTCTAAGTATATGCATCAGCGGATGAAAGGACTCGTTATTTTGATTACGAAGAGAATAATAATGAACCAATTCGGTATATATTCCTAGAGTTATCAGACTAGCCAACAACAAATCGTGTGAAAAATTGTAGCTTAAAATACCTCTCAAATGCAAAATGGTATCTCGGTATGCCTGAAAAATGCAAGTAATTGCTGATACAAAATAAATCGTTGTGCTCAATGTGGTGGTTTTTTTTTAGTTAATTCGTACACATTTGCCTGTATTACGTGTTACGATTTTTTTTTTTTGTCTTTTTCGTTCTCGAAACGTGGATGGCTCGTGATTCTGAAAACCCGATGCTGCGGATTCGATGTGGGAGAAAATGGTGCAACCATCTTCCTCTTATAATGAACAAATATATATTTTTTATATTCGTGACTGTATTGGATTCTCGTAAAATAGGAGCGTGAGTTTACATTTTCTAGGTAGTATGTAAGCTAAAATAATAATAAAAGTAAATTTTATACTATTTTGAGACGGAGCGAGTTGCTAGTACAAGCGGGAACAAGTAAGGAATCGACCAAGCAACCATCCCGGAATTCGCATGGAAGGATTTTTAAAATATAAATTCGGGCCGAACGATTCAAGTATCGAACCCGGACCCCCTTCAACATGGGTTTCCACTGGTGTTGACCTGTTCGTGCAGATATCTGTGTTTACTATCCCATGAATTAAAGTTGGCGTATGTGAGAAATAAAGGATGGTGCTTGCGCGACAAGCCTCCCCCCGGCAGTCAGTGTGCTAGGACAAAGTCCAAATCAACAGCTGGTGCAGCGAGGCTGGTCGTGTGCGTGAGCTCAGATCACGAATGCATGTGTCTCTCGTTTACTTCTGTAATTGAACTCGTATCTACTTCTTTAAATAATCTTTTGTCTTAAAAACTATTTTAAGTGTGTATCAGTCTCTCCTGCAATTTATACACTGAAGAGCCAAAAAAATTGGTACACCTGCCCAATATCGTGTAGGGCTCCCGCGAGCACGCAGAAGTGCCTCAATACGACGTGGCATGGACTCAACTAACGTCTGAAGGTATGCAGGAGGCAATTCACACCATTAATCCTGCAGGGCAGTCCACAAATCCATAGGAGTGCGAGGCGGTGGAGATCTCTTCTGAACAGCACGTTGCAAGGCATCCCAGATATGCTCAATAATGTTCATGTCTGGTGATTTAGGTGGCCAATGGAAGTGTCTAAAGTCAGAAGAGTGTTCCTGGAGCCACTCGGTAGCAACTCTCGACGTGTGGGGTGTCGCATTGTTCTGCTGGAATTGTCCACGTCCGTCGGAATGCACAATGGACATGAATGGGTGCAAGTGATCGGACAGGATGCTTACGTATCTGTCACCTGTCAGAGTCGTATCTAAACGTATCAGGAGTCCCATTTCACGCCAACTGCAAACGCCCCATACCATGATAGAGCCTCCACCAGGTTGAACAGTCCCCTTCATGACGATGTCTCCTTACCCGTACACGTCCATCCACCCGATACAATTGGAAACGAGACTCGTCAGACCAGGCAATATGTTTACAGTCATCAACAGTCAAATGGCGGTGTTGGCGGGCCCAGGCGAGGCTTAAAGCTTTGTGTCATGCAGTCAACAACGGTACACGAGTGGGCCTTTGGCTCCGAAAGCCCATATTAATGATGGACCGTTGAATAGTTCGCACGCTGGCACTTGTTTATGCCCCAGCATTGAAATCTGCGCCAATTTGAGAAAGGGTTGCACGTCTGTCACGTNCTGGCACTTGTTGATGCCCCAGCATTGAAATCTGCGCCAATTTGAGAAAGGGTTGCACGTCTGTCACGTCTAATGATTCTCGTCAGTCGTCATTTGTCCCGTTCGTTCACGATCTTTTTCCGGCAGCAGCGATGTCAAAGATTTGATGTTTTACCAGATTCCCTATATTCACGGTACACTCGTGAAATGGTCGTATGCGAAGATCCAAATGTTATCGCTACCTCGGAGATGCTATGTCCCATCTCTCGTGCGCCGACTATAACACCACGTTCAAACTCACTTAAATCTTGATAACCTGACATTGTAGCAGCAGTAACCTATCTAGCAACTTTGCCAGATGCTTGTTGTCATATATAGGCGCTGCCGACCGCATCGCGTTACTCTGATTGGTTCCATACCTCTGTTATTTGCATACGCACGCCTATACCAAATTTTTTTAGCTCTCCAGTACATATTTCGGACTTTGTGTGTGTGCGTGTGTGCGTTTTTGTGTGTGTGTGTTTGTCGTATGAGCAAGTGGAGAATATGCCATTTTTTTCTTATTTCTTAGTTTCGCAGCATTACAATGTATCTTTGGTATCTCCAAAATTAATAAAAAAAATTATATTTTAATTTTTATACGAAAAGAAAACGAAGGCGGAGTTCGAGCCTAAATTTATTTACAAAACATTTAAACATAGAATTAATTTTCTACATTCGAAAGGGATTAACTAACATAACTCAAAAATTTCACAGCCTCCGGAACGCACTGGCTGCAATATGATGTAATTTTTTCGCACCTGTGAAGTCTTCCCTTACATACACATGTTCGCATGTCACTTTTAATTCCGCTAAAGCCACGTAGCAGTTTGATCGGACTCTGAGGGGAAAGGGGGATTCTTTACCGTGGATCAGATATATCTCCAAATGGAGCGAGTGCGCGCGAATGTATGAAAATACAGAAATTTTGTTTGCGAAGGTAACTGTTTTTTATGATTTTGTACTTGTGGTTGGTGTACATTTACGTTAGCGTCTCCTTACGGTGTATATTGATTTCCCCAGCAAAACTTTCTATACGTACATTATTCGTATGTGTAAAGAGTTTTATATGCGGACACTGAGCTTGAAATATCCTTACACGTGGAGTAACCATATGAATATTTTTTCCCGCTGCTTAAATTTCCTAAAGTACTGATTTTAAACTTGGGAATAAATGTTTCTTAATGATGAGCGTCTATGCCTTGGTGAAGGGGAATGCATGGGATCTTTCACTGTGCATATCGCATACCGTGATGGGTAGCAAAGTGGTATTAACTATCTTTTTGGGTTTTTAGAGCCATGATAACTTTAAAAAAAAGCTGCATAATGCATCCGTACACGGCACATGATTTTTTCCAACATGAATTTTAAACAATGGTTTTGCTGAGGTGGCCAAACATTTTGATTAGAGGGAAAGGGGCACTCGGTAATTGATTTTTCGTTAATATTTACCCCGAAACACGCTCTTTGCATGCTTCCTTCTCGTGACGTATATTTCCAGTATGTGGTTTTTACAGTAGTTTTGGCACGAGTTTCTTGCCTTTCGATTCTATCACCTTCCTTTCGTTGAATGGTGTCGGTTTTGCAATGCTGTGTTTGAGCCATACGTACATGAAATTTTATTGATGGTGTGTTTATTTGGAGAGCCAACGGCGATTTTTTCCCCCTTCGAGTTAAACATGTGCAAATATCCTTCGAATACCTGCTCTCGTTGTGGAAGCATAGGTCTTTAGCTTGTGATGGAATGCAGTTTGGGCCTCCACGACACCATTGTCATTAACAAACCCAGACCCTGCCACGATTCTTGGGCGTGATGGTTGCTGGCACGATGGTGGATGCTCAACCTGAGCCCTTGGTTTTGTGGGAAGTACACTCGTACGCTGCTGAGAAGGGAGACTGTGCACGACGGATTTTGGCAGGTGAAGGTCCTACAGCTACGCAGGTTTTGGCACGCCTCTGCAAGTTATCGTGCCTAGAAAATGCCATGCCACATTTAACACTCTTATATGTCACTCGATATGCACTATTCGAACATTCATATTTTCGTGTCTTAGAACACATTTGGTGATTCCAAACGAAGTGTTAAATTAGCATCCCGGGTACTGAAGTAAAGCGTTTGCCAATAAGATAGGTGGTAAGTATATTAATTAATAAAAAACAAGTTCAAGTACCCTATTTTATGATGTTACATATTCCTTTAGAGACTAGCTGGCCCGAACCGACACTCCAAATTTGAGCAGATTTGTAATTTCGCAGGAAAATATATGCGTATTACGTGCACACTTGATAATATCCTGCTACCTGATTGAATTACATATCCGAACTTACTAATCAGAAAGCTAAAATACGAGGTGTAAGAGAGCGATCTGTCATCTCTGGCATCAGACAAGAAACTGTGCCGAATGTCGATATTTTTCCCATTATATACTTACCCCACGCTCTAAGCGGACAACACGGAAAATAAGTCCGGTAGTGGTACGAGATATTAAGCGCGGGTGAATAATAAGTCGGACTAAAGTGTTGTGGTGAGGGGTTACAGAATAAATCCTGAATTTTAATGGTAATTTAATTAACATTTAAACGAAAAATTATTTTTGATCTGTCTCCATTAAACTTTGCAATACGAAAATTATTCATTTTATAAATTATGCATCTAGGCATACAGTTAATTGAAAAAGTTTTTTTTTAATAGGATGAAAAATTACAGGTATTTTTTATGTCTATGAAAACATGTGAGTGCCTACAGCTCACTTTGTGGCTGAATCGTCAGAATGAGCTGTACCGATAGCCCTCAACAAATATGGCTGCCACCTGGTGGCTAAATCGGCAGCTCGCTTGGTGGGTAAATCAATAACTAATACACCAGCGCAACCTAGGTGATGAAAACATGAAATCCAAGATGGCGTCCTCAGCAATGTATAAACCCATGACAAACGAAATAAACACGACAGCGAGAAAAATGACTGCTTTCCCGAGTGGGCTCGGGGTGTGTCTTATAAAAGGTTTTAAAGGGGAAAAAAATAGTCCGCCCTCGCGATTAGATTAGGCCGCCGATTGATCGGAACGAAGGTTTCTGAAAACACCCGAGTAATTAGCCAATGAAAAACATTGGCTGAGCAATTAAATATATTGGAAGAGGGTGGGCAATTAGCCAATGAGAATCAGGGGTGGGGCAATTGGTCAATTCAATTTATTGGAAAGGGGAGTGGAGGGGGTCAGCCGTCTGCTAGGCGCGGTGCTGGGAACCGCACCAGTAATTTAAAACAAATGACAAACGAAAAAACTAAGATGGCGGTCGAACGAAATTGAGAGACTAACTCTAGTAATGTATAAAGAAATGACAAACGAAAAAAACAAGATGGTGGACGGTGGCGTGATGCCTACCAAGATGGCGGACTGCTCCGACCAAGATCCAGACGGCTGCACCTACCGCGATGGTGGACTGTGGCTGTGACGTCTACCAAGATGGTCGACTGCACCTACAAAGATGGTTTAATTAGTATGGTTGGAAGAGGTTTAGGGGACCTGCGGAAATTTAATTTTTAAAAATAATTTTTAAAATAAATTTTTCAAAAACATGTAAATTTTTTTATATATATATTTTTTATACATTTTTCAAATATTTATATTTTTTTTTTGGAATTTTTTTGTATTTTCTGGGTTTTCAAGGTCAAAGGTCACCGTGGCCAAGGTCAGGATCAAGGTCAACTGTATCTAAGATGGCCACCGGCCGACCGAAATGACAGAGCACGAACAACTTCGACGCTCCGGTCCCAGGTCCCGATGTGCCAACGTCCCCATAATCCCTCTATTACTGAGATTAATTAATAAGGAACAGTGATCAATACAATGGTTAACAGTGGCCTGATAAAAAAAATGCAACCATCAGTAGATCCACGACAAAATATCCAAACTTCATGGTAGAAAAAAATGAAAATTTGATGTGTCATTGGACGCAAAAGCTTTGAAATTTTAATCGTTGTGCTTTAGACATGTATCTCTCCGTCTTGACGAAGACTATGTGGAATGCTGCAGTTCAAACATTCTGTGGCACGCAAGTTTTTGAATGTCGCTTGAAGCTGGAGAGTTTGTATGCTAGTGTGTAAGTTTTCCTTCATTAGAGCCCAAAAGTGGGAAAGCGATGGACTTTACGTAATTGTAACAACTAATAAGTAAGTTTTTCTTTAAAATCAGGATACCAACATAACAAATTTTAGTTATCGCGAGCCTGATCTTTCGTAAACTGTTAGTTATGCATGTTAATAACTTTTCGATTTCACATATGTTCAAACTTTTGGCCCTAAAAATAAACAATACATTTTTTTAACTAAAAAAATAATAACACCAATCAAAAAAAGAATTAATTATCAATATAGAAGTAAATTATTTTTTTATTGCAAATGGATAACGTTAGAGAGAATCAGGAAATAGTAGTTACAGACTGAAATTTAATTCAACGAGAACAGTTCTAAGGAACAAATACAAGATCAAAACTTCCTGACTAGGTATAGAAACCGGTATCTCTGAAGCATTGATTTTAATGTCGTTGGTCCATAAATATTTAGTCATAAAATTATAAACCTGAGCATTAACCTTTGTTACGGACAATAACATTTAAAATTTATTTTAGAGGACGCTGTCGTTTTATTAAAATAAAAAATTCGACGTTCATAACAAGGTCAGATAAAGGCAGGTTATGCAATGTAAGAGCAACATTACACTTGTAAATCCCCACGAAATATTTTCACCGAGATGTTACATAAGGATTTGTGTCTACGATTTTCTATACTGCCTTTACTTGATATCTGTTGTGTAGAAGTGAAGGAAGCAGTAATCACGAACCTGAAAACATTATTATTTTTTCCATTCTACTTTTGTTTGCGCGGATCACGAACAAGTAACTCTCTTTTCGGTCTTCAAGATAGTATATACGATAAATGTATACTACTGTTTGTCCTACAGACGCGAATATTAATGCCGATAAAAAAAACAGAGCCCTGTTTCGTAGCCCAGAATATTTTCGAAATTTCGCGAGAAGTTACAGAGTATTGAGGCGACTTGCGTTAATCACTGTTTGCCGAGCTCTTGACCTGATAGCTGATTGGTAAACATAATAACGTGCAGGTGCGAGATCGTAAGTTATTTCGTTGCTAGAAAGCACGTGGAGGAACGTTTAACTAACAAATATTCCAGAAAAAAAAATTTTTTTTCCTCCATTATGGCAGTGAATGTGTGAAAATTGTTTAGGCGTAATAAGAGACGATGTATCAGATTCACAGACACTCACGTTTACGTAAACAGAATTTATAACCTGGAATAAAGTTAATATCGAAATACACTTTTCCAATGCTGACGTTGCAGAGTTTCTTATTTGTTTCCTGAATTTTGGCATACGTTCTGTAAGAAAGATATCAAGCGGCAACTCAATCGCTATGGTCTTCGTGTATCGAGCTTAGCGAAATCTCCTATTCAAAGTTTGGTATTAAAAAAAAAAAACATATGCATTGAGCCAATGGTACTCTGTTAGAAATTGACTTATATCCACGAAACATTGATTAGAATGTTAGTTGAACGTAAACGTGTTCCGTAATGATGAAAAAAATAACCTGATCTCCATACTCACAAAATACTTGAAAATGCGCAAATTATTCGCCAACTAGTCTACGTTAGTTTCAACTACAACAACACTCATTCTACTAGCGTTATATGTTAGTTAAGGTTAGAGTAGCCTAACTATAAAACACGTGTTATCTCGGCAGCCATAGGTTATTTTAGGGGAGGCATGTTAGGTTGGGATTCTGTGTTGAGAAACGATGGACGAGAATGCGCATGCGCCTCGGCGGCTCACAGACACTTCCCCCAAACTTCTCGGATGCAACAGTCACTGTAAGTATCCTTTGTTTTCCACCGGTACTTTTAAGTACCGGCTGATTCCAATTGCTTCTCTGCGCGGAGATTTAAGGGCGCTGCTTACCAAACCTGTGGCCACATAGTTCAAATGGCCATTCAGTGTTTAAGCAATTCCATTTCAATGGCTTAATTTTAAAAATAACCGTTCCAAGAAAAAAGAAGTATTCTACGTGACATTTGTTATGGAATACTTGCACGTTTAGAAATCTTGCCAATTTATGTTATTTTTTCTAAAATTATCATTATAATTTATATTTTACAATAAAATGATGAATGTGTGTGTAATATATATACTATATATACAATACAAATATATTTAAAATTACATAAACGTGATAGTATTTTCTGAGAAAGCTGCGTTGAACATTCTTTTTTGAAACAGCTATCTGTAAAATTGATACATTCAGAACGAATTTATTTAAGACTAACACCCTATTTAAACTTAGTGGCTGCAAGGTTGGTATGTAAAACCTGTGGATCTTTGAAAATTACTCAGTTTCTATAATTTTACTTAGGCTACTTCAAATAATATTTTACTGAATATAACATCTACTGGAAATTGATTAACAGTTATTTATATTATGAATTGTTTAATTGGCACTTACAAGTACCGTCGGGCTATCATGTGACAATGTACGAAAAACTGACGTAAACATAACGTACAATTTGAAAGGTGTTTGTGGTCTAAAAAATTACTTACAGAAAAACCTTACGCAAAATTACATAACATGCCGTTTTTCCAGATTGCGGGTTTGTTAATGTCATTGCATTATATGTGTGATCTATTTCCAATGTCTCTATGCTATGATTTGAGAAACTACGCTCTATACGGTCAATAATGTCATCAATTGTTTTATTCTAAAAATCGTGAACATCTTGTAATTCAAACACAGTATCAAAAATATGTTTTGTGATATTATTTGACAGATCGTAGTCATCATCGGAGTCACTCTCCACTTATTTTTAGATGGCTTGACTTTGTTACAGATGAAATTTTGTAACCACAAAATATTGCTCAATGNGTCACTCTCCACTTATTTTTAGATGGCTTGACTTTGTTACAGATGAAATTTTGTAACCACAAAATATTGCTCAATGCACTGAAAAAATCAATTGTACCACATCAAAAATTTGTTTGGAAAAGTCAACTGCCAGTCAGTACTTACAAGTCCACAGCACATTTAATGGATTTAGAGAAAAAATACGATAAAGTAATTATTCTAAAAACGCCTCAATAACTTACTTTGTTTGTGCATATCTTACATAAATATATCACAAAAACCTATTGATTTAGTTACACAAAAACCATATTTATCACGCTATGAGGCTCGAATTTCCACGGTAAGAAAGACTACACGACAACAGAATTCATGCTTCGATACTGAACATTGCTTTCTAATGCCGAAATGGTACTTTACATACAAACAGGGTCGAAGATTTAATAGTGGAGTTAGTAGTTATTATGGGCTTCTGAATTTTGTGGTACTAACAGACACACATACATACTTATAAAGTAATATTATTCTCATATTGTGTTTCTATTGCATTATTATGAAGATTAATACACGAGTTCATTTTGTTGTATCTCAAGTTTAAATACCAAAATTAACTAATTTGTGACTAAGAGTAGAGGTTATGTGAGGCTGCTTAATCGTCATTAAATATTGTTGTATGATTATTGTTTGGTTTTGCTAGTAATATTTTACGTTTCATTTGTTGTAGATTTAATGTCAACCCATTTTCTAATAATTTTAATAGTTTTTTCATAAGCCGAAATATTTATTCATTTGTAATTTACATAACATTTTCTTGCTTTTCATTATTTATATATATATAAATAAATAAATATTTTATCAAATTACACTGCTATAATTTTCAATTGGTTTTATGTTTATTTGATTGTTTTATTATTTTCACCGAATTGAATTTTTTTTCTTTTTGATGACAAATTAAAATCATTTTATGCCTAGTGTAATTATTTTGAATGCTATAAATCATCTTGCAAAATATATTACATACATTTATGCCTCAACCAACTAACACGTATCTGCCAAAATAAGTCGGTTATTTGATTGTAATATTTATTTTATAGTTTAGCATTATATACGTATGCCCATGTATATATACATATGTGCATATAAACATATGCATAAACATATGTATATACATATAAATGTAAATACATACACGTGTTTCTAAAAATCGCTGACAAACTCCGTATCAAGTATAAAATATAGGACACTTTGTACCTAAATGCAATATTAATGGAGGAATGAGCCATTGCAAATCAATTTTGAAAAAACTGTATTTTCCCTAAATATCGGAAACTAAGAGACATTAATTCCGATACTCCGAACATCGTTTTCTGCTATCGGGATCCTGAACCTAGAGCAAACGTTGGTTTATAACTTTCACGGCAATGAAAATAACAGCGGTGGCCACCATCTTATTGTATTCAACTTTTGTACCGTCAGGATATTGGAACGTTTGATGCTGGCCTATTAAGCAGAATCACTCAAGAAACATAAATGGTCCTCTTTTTGCAAGTGCGTAGGATCCACCGTTTTCGTTCAAAATACACATGAAGCTTCGGCCCAGCGTTACAGTCCCTAACACGTAGGCCACACTACCTACATAGATCTATTGTTGGCTGCTGGATCCACTGCACAAGAGATGGTGGAAGATATTTTAACACTTACTGTAACAACAACTACCAAGCCTTCGTAAGCTTACATTACGTAAGTAGTATGGTTAATTTAACAACAAACGTTGACCTGTGTCAGTATGCTACATCACATGGTTCTCGAGAAATTGATGTTTAATGTTCGAAACAGATAACGTGTTATGCCTGCGACATGGGCAGCACTCAACAGTCATGATTCTTTGCAGCGGTAGCACCGGAGGGACATTTGACAGACGATACACTTCTACTGAACAGATATCGCTAGATGTCCATACAGCATGCAGTCGCTTGTGTGCTTCGTATGTGCGTCAGTACGTTTCGTATTGCTACACATGTCGTCATGGACGGTACACGTGGACAGTATTGACAGGCATGCCGTTAGTGTATGGACGATGTGAAAGTAGTGGACGAGGAGCCCAGCGTCTGTACGCGGAACGATATCCAGGCAGGCATGTACCACACAACACCACACATTTGAGTCAATTACGAGACGACTGCAGGAAAAGGGAACCTTGCAGTTAAGGGTAAAGTATTGTGTGTTGTAATGGATGTGTTGCACGTTGTACGCAGAACATAATTAGTAATACGTATTTTATTTGTACTATACACTGCTCAACATTTACACAGTAAACGAAATGTAATTTCCCGGAAGTGAAGAATTATTAGATTTCATAGTTGCTATAGTTGACGTGTAAACCTATGTCAACGTCGCAATGCTACTGTATCGTACACAATCTAATCACAGCAAAGAAATAATTGACAGCGAAAGTAAAATCACTGAGCTACTTCAGGAAACCTTTGCGATTACACAGGGGAAAGTATGTGTCGTTTGTAAACATTGTTGATAGGCTAAAATGTGTAAAACGTAGACAATTTACAAATACAACCAATTTTCTCAACGTCATTTTAAAAGATATTCCAGAAACAGCTCAGTGCGTTTACTTTCACAGTAATTTATGTCGTTGCTGTGATTACGATCGTTTGTACTGTTAGTAGGAACACCAAACAGTAACACGCTACTTTGCCACGCGCTTACACGTAAATTAAGACATCTGAACATGTATTATTTGTGGGAAAAGACAATTCAACTAATTTCTCAATTTTTAGCAGTTTTTGGTACAAATGACAGATTACTATTTTGTTTTGACGAGAACCCCTAAACCACTGGGGATGTGCCACAAGTACGGAAACCAGATTCGGGCCATCCGCGTACACGGCGCACGGTACGGTTTGAGGAGGTGGTGCTGGCACGTGTTGAGGAGCTGCCGTCTGCAAACACACGTGAGGTGGCACGTGAGCTGGCCAGCGACCGCAGAAGTGCGTGGAGGGTTTGGAACTAACAACTGCTACGCCAATTTCACTACCGGTAGGTACAGGCTTTACATGCAGACGACTACTACCATCGGACCCAATTCGCGCTATGGTATCCGGAACAGTATAACAGTATTCCTGGGTTGTGCATCATGCATCCTGTACACAGATGAAGCGCTTTTCACGAGTGACGGAATGCAGAACGTACATAACATGAATGTGTGGTCCGATGACAATCTGCATGCCGCTCGCGTCTGGTTACCAGGTACGATTTTCTGTGAATGTGTGGTGCGGTCTAGTAGACGATATGCTACTTGGACCACACTTCATACCACAGCGGCTGACCGGAAACACTTACTTGGCATTCCTGCACGAAACTTTACCGGAAATGCTGGAAGATGTCCCGCTTGACATTCGCCGACGTATGTGGCTACAACATGACGGTGCGCCGGCAAACTTCGCAATAAGTGTGCGCGAGGTCCTGTGTCATGGCCTGCAAGATCACCGGATCTGACGCCACTTAATTTTTTTCGTGTAAGGCTACATTAAATCGCATGTGTATGCGACATTTGTGGAATCAGAAGAGGATCTCATTCAGAGAATAATCGGTGCTGCTGACCATATTCGAGTGATAAACGGTGTATTCCGAAATGTGCGTAGTCGATGTCTCGGAGATGCGATACCTTTATTGCAGCAGGTGGTATGATTTTCGAACACTTCCTATGATCGTGCAATTCTGGTGTCGTGTGTTACTTTCGAAGTCCTGGTCACTAGTGTCCCTCCGGAGCTACCGCTGCACAGCATCATGTGTGGTGAGTGTTGCCCATGTCGTAGGCATAACACATTATATGTTCCGAACATTAAACATCCATTTCTTGAGAACCACAGGGTGTAGAATATTGACACTGGTCATCTTTTGTTGTTAAATTAACCATACCACTTATATACTGTAAGCTTATAAATGTGTGATACGTGTTGTTTACAGTAAGTGTTAAAATGTCTTCCGCCATCGCGTGTGCAGTGGATCCAGCAGCCAACAGTAGACTCATGTAGGTAGTGTGGCCCACGTGCTAAGGACTGAAACGCTGAGCTGAAGCTTAATATGTGTTTTGTGTCCTACGCACTTGCAACCATATTTGTTACTTAAGTGATACTGCTCAATAGGCCGGCATTAAACGTTCCAATATCCCGAAGATACAAAAGTTGTATAAAATATGAGGGTGGTCACCGCTGTTATTTTCATTACCGTGGAAGGTATAAATATTCGTTTGCTGTAGGTCAAGGAACCCGAGAATAGAAAAACATTGTTCGGAGTATTGTAATTTAATATCACTTAGTTTCCTATATTTCGGGAAATTACTGTTTACAATTTTATTTTGAAGGACTCATTCCTCCCTTAATATTGCATTTAGATACAAAGTGTCTTGTATATTTTTTACTTGACTTTTCATAATGAATCACCTCCCAGAGTTTGTCGGTGATTTTAGAAACACGTATGTATATAAATATATATGTATGGACCTACATATATGTATATATATGTATAAATATACATATATACGTTTACATACATATATTTACATATACACATATATCTGTATACACGCATACATACACATACATGTATATATACACATATTTAGATATGTATATAGGGTGATTCGTGACGATATGGCCTAACTGAAGGAGCTGGTTACTTGGGTAAGTGGGAGTAAAAAATGTAGTTTCTACGTGGTATAATTCAAAGTCCGTATGGTGTTATGATGATCCGCACGATCGAACCAATGTGAAGCGCGCGTTTGCAGCTTTAACATTTGCGGGAGGTTAGTCAGACGTAATCAGTAATCGTATTGGTGATGCTGCAATCCGCATCAAAGTTTTATGCGTTGCACAGCTTCGGCGAGCTACGCGCGCGGTTCACATGCGTGCGGTGAAACGTACTGACGCCGGATGTGGAGTGTTTTAACATCTCCTGCAAAAGCTGGTTACCATCTGAAGCACTAACATGTACCCTTGCCTACCATTTCATGTATATTATAACAGTGAATTGTTACTACAACATACGTGTTTGTAGTTTCCTAACAGTCAATGTTATGTTACTTTCTCTGAACATTCGCCTTCTTCTAAATCCTTAAGTATTGTGATTACAACCAATGTTTATAATATATAATTTCTGCTCTCGTTGAGCGAAGTAATAAGCTCCTTCAATTACGCCATATCGTCACGAATCACCTATATATATTTGTTTATATATATATATGTGTATATACATATTGGTTACCAAAGCATTTTCATTGTGATGATATTCCACCTAAATTCCTTTTTCCTAAAATAATGTTAAATATTTAATAACTTAATTAATTTAATTCACTTTTTTATTTTTAATGTTGCATCCCTTGATATGTATGCAAATCGGGCTACGAAATGTTTTAAAGCTTGGTTTGAAATGTTCCGAATACATGGCGAATCACCAGCTCTGCTTTCGAGCTAGCGAGGCGACTCCAGCGAGGCAACCACTCCCTGGACGAGCTCAGCTGACCGCGGCCCGGCTCGTGTTTCGCAAGCAACCCGGCCGTGCGCCCGCACTGGAAGTCGACCGACAGCAGGCCTGGGACGTGGGTGGTCGTCGCCGCCCCCACCGCCGCCGGCATCTAGGCTAAGGGCGATGGAACTGTCCGATTACGTTCAAGTTCGGGACAACGGAGTTTAACGTGCACACGAGACAGGCGTTACCGCGACCTCGAACGTTATTAAGGGAAACTTGATAGCCGACCTCGTTCCAGTCCAGGGGAGGATATTGTTAACGCCACTCACGGCGCCTGCGGCGTGGTTTATGCCGCGAGTATTAAACTCCTGTATCGGCGATCTGTTTGCGTGTTGTTACGTGACCACTTGGGTCGCACCGCAGATTTATTAATGAAAAATTAGTTATCATAACGGACAAGTTTATTTTCCATTGACGCCACGTCATTAANCGCACCGCAGATTTATTAATGAAAAATTAGTTATCATAACGGACAAGTTTATTTTCCATTGACGCCACGTCATTAATCCATATGCCCGTTTTTTATAGAGAGAAAAAATGCCAATACTACAAGGATTGTTACCTTGGAAGAATACTAGAAAACATTTAGGTTACGTACACTAAAATAACCTATATTACCGACCCGTGATGCTCTTGCAAGAAGAGTGTAATGATACCCGAGTTACTTGGATGCTAATTACGTTGTGCGAGTCATGTTATTTACACGGCGTATTGCAGTAGGAAAAGTTCTTGGTTGTGAGATTACAAAATATTATATTTAAAAGACTATTCCTCCTGGCTACGTAAGCAGTTCTAATACTTCATTACACGGCCTCGGAAACAATGAAGAAGTTATTTAAAATATAGTCTATTATATGTTTTCAAAAATCTCCACCGTCGACTTGAGTGCATTTTTTCCAGCTAGTTTTGTCTCAAAATGGTCGCTACGTTTCTGTACGTGCTGCCTTACAGCAGTAATAATTTGAGCAAGTATTTCGCCTACTTGCTTTCAGTTTTGTTTCACAAGTGTCTTTCCTGTTGAAACGGATGCAGATTCTAAATCATTCAGAATTGGGATACTTTTCTTTGTGGGTTTCTGGCTTACTTTCCTAAGTCTAAGAAATATTTATTACATAATTTTCCTTTCTCTCTATCCCNCGGGTCACTCGCTCTCTCTATCAGTGTGTAAATGAGTAGGCGTGTGTGCCTATAAATTTGGCTCTGACAAACCCATTTCCAGAAAATGTCATATCTTAAAGTTTAACAAATTTTTGCTGTAGATGAAGACAGGTTTTTATAACAAATTTTGTAACAGTGTAATCGCTGGAAATGGCAACCATATTTTCCCGTTTTGTTTTCAAGTACCTCGTCCCAAATGTGCTGATAGGATGGCACAGTCTGTGTGCAAAAGTCGTCCTATTGTAAGCCTTATACATACTAAAGACATTGTTATTTTTTATACTGATTATCAGATGGTGGTAAGATAATGGCGCAACAATGTTTAAAATTTGTTTAACTTAATTTTTTTAAGTACTGTTACATGTGCTTTTATGTAACCATAGGTTCTTATGATGAATATATCAATCTAGTTAAAACGATGTAAATTTAATTTCCTAGTTTATTTACAAACAAAAATTTATATAACTTTATATTTCCCAAAATAAAATTAATCCTACTAAAACTATACTATATAATAATTATAGATGAGCCAGAGCGCACTGATCGTACCAGTTACTCGCCAACTCCCTCCACCTCTGCTCCGACACCTGCCTAGGTGGTCACAAGCACCGCAGCGCTCGTCTTGAACATCCAGTGACTCCTCATACTCTTCCTCCCCCTCTCTCTTCATTCTCCACATTACCAATAAACGCCGCGGCTCGACAACGTCATAGGAAATCTCGCCCCTCGCCATCTCTGCATACGCTCAAGAATTCCTACGGTGTGCTCATCGGCTATATTTATATCTGCGCTTATAATTTCTGGGCTATCCCACATTTACGCATGCTCAGAGATTGCATAATTCACAATCGAGACGTTTCACAAAAGTTTAAGACAATCCCCGACCTTACCGAAGATAATAGTCGCCGCGTGGTGTGAGCTGCCAGTTAACTAGTCAGCCACGCTTTCCCTTCCCATGGACTATACATCATATCCTGAACTCGTCACCTTGCAGTCGGATGAACTATGCAGCCTGCTGATGGGACGTAAAGCAGAAAGGGGATGAAACGTAACGCCGAGCTGCAACACTGCCCCCTTTTGAAACCCTGTTCGCCCCTTACAGACTCAAAACTTTCGGGTCCTTTGTAGGTGACAACAACTTTAGGCTTCGCCTGAGAGCGCTAACCTTTCTTGCTAAGGTACTTTCCCCAATTATGGACCTAAAGTAGGTGCCTGTGGGGTATACAGCCACACCAGTTGCCCTTCTTCAAACACCTCCGACATCCTACCGTCATATCGTTTCTTCATGTCACTAGTGACTGCAAGGTGCTTCAGAGCGAAATTATCTGTATTGACCAGTATCCAGCATAGGTTCCNGCCACACTAGTTGCCCTTCTTCAAACACCTCCGACATCCTACCGTCATATCGTTTCTTCATCATGTCACTAGTGACTGCAAAGTGCTTCAGAGCGAAATGATCTATATTGACTAGTATCCAGCATAGGTTCCTGTAAAAATGTTAGACTAGCAGTATTTTAGCCCATCAATCGCTATCCAAAGACCATATTACTAGGAACGCGTAGCTCTCTTCCAAACAACGTCTTATTTGATTTCACCCTGGTTGCTTCATAAACTGCTGAGCGAAAAACAATAATAAATAAGGCAGTCTTTGAATCCCAGTCGTTTTGGCTGTCTGTCACGAAGATTGGCATATATTGATACAGGGCCTTTCCACCATTCCATATAATTCGGGGTGAAACACTGTAGTCCTATTCTTCTTCATCCCCAAAACCTTTGCCACCACTTGCAATAGTGAACCTCGGGATGGAGCTTTAGTTGTACAAACGTCGAAAAGACATGATCCAAGAGCCTCAATTACAGGGAAATCCTTTTGGTTTAAAATCGAAAAAATTCAAGACAATTAGCGAAACAATCCTAAGCAACGACGAGGAAACTATTCCCCTTTTCTGTCAATGACAAAGTACCTAGAATATTTACTACCGTCCTCTCGAATGAGGCTCCTACATTGTATGTCTGGAGGTGATTTCGTCCCGTAGTCCTTGCTCCCTTCTTTGCTGTGCAGCAGTCACACATTTGAGCTGGCACAAAGTCTCAACATCTTCCAGACAACGAAGCTAACCGAATATCAGTTAAACTTTGTCGGTTAACAAATTCATTCCAAAGTGTTTTATTCCATTTAGTAATGCAAAGATCGGTAGTTTAGCATGTACATCCTTATGCTTTCATCACTCATTCAGATGACACATAACCGGAAGATGATTATTCAATTCTTGTACTTCTTGCAATTAGTTGTCCAGTCCAAAGCTGTTTTCCTCCTTTCGTTGACAGTGTTAACACGTTATTCCATACAGTCTCCTATATTACGCATCTGCAATTCTTCGGAGGGTATCAGGCGTGTGTTGTATTTTGAAGTCATATTCCTGTAAGGTGATGTATCCATCGGGGTATTTGTTCTTCCAGGTTCTTGAAGTGCAGTGAGCACCAGAGTGAGGCATGGTCAGTTCATATGATAATCTACCATATATATGCTGGTTTAAATATGAACTTGACTTCACCATAGCCAAAATCTTCCTGTGTGTCACGCAATAATTCCGTTCATATTTGTGCGAGATTCTGATTAAGCGGATGCCATAAACTGCCCAGGATTTCTTTTTAAAAAAATTGGTGCGATGCTCTTCAGAAAATAAGGATGATAGGACCCATTTAAAGGTCCATCAGTTTTAATTGTGATGAACTACATTTTCGTTCTAGCTTCTTGTTTGTGTAAATTTATTTAACAGACATCAAAGTTGTGCACAGTAATACAATAATGGCAGTGCAAAAAGAAAGTTTCGTAAAGCAGGAATATTTTTTAACTGGTAAATTGAGGAAGGAAGCAGTGAACGACGGAACAGGTACCCAATTATGTAACACACTAAATTCAGGGTTGTAATATTTATACATCATAACAAGGGTTGAAGACTAATTTAAAAATTATAAATTTCAAGAAGAAATGTAAACTTGTTGGTTTAGAGACACAGAGAGCGATCGACTTAATTTTCAGAAGATAGAGCTGCATCATAAGCATAAAGCGAATGTGATCAAGCTCTCTTATAACACGTCCTCTCCTCTTGTTTCCTTCTCTATATTTTTAATGTATTTTGGCTATCAGAGTTAAAGGTAAAGACCGAGAAAAAGGCAGGATGGGAAGGGGGAGCTAAACCTTACATGCGACACCCGACGTGATAGTAACAGCGTCACACACACACACACACACATAACTCTGAGGTGACATGATCGCACGAGCTAGTGGCGATGAATTTAAAGTCATCCCTATTTCGGCCACAAAGTATGAACTAAAGATAATGTAGAACGATTTTCTTCTTGTGTGCAAGGCTCCAACGTTGACTATCTATCTCCAACATACCTGTCAGAATCACGTGGTCAAAAGCGATGAACGTGTTTGTTTGTGTTTGAATTTTCAAAAGACCCATCCTTTTTCATGAACAAAAGAGTTTGCCTAACTTAATTTCTAGTTTCATTAAAATTAGGTCAAAAGAGATGTTTAAACGCCCCGAAGCACTTATCTACATTAACGGTGTTGTGTTCTCAAATTCTATCCACATTGTTTGTGGTGGTGCTACGAGCGGAGAGCTGCTACTGGCAATGCGTAGCTGGTATGCTCACAATACCCCTTCATCCCCTCTACTCCACAAGGGCATACCCGTTCATCCCCTCCTGACCACAAGGAACTTCGCTATGTGACTGCTTTGCAGTCGGAACTCTGCGTCGGTGTCGTCGTTGGTGAAAGCGGCTACGGAAATCCCGCCGACACTCCGCGAAGTCTGTGACATCTCCCCCGATTACAAAAAAAATGCTGGACCTTTGCCAAGTGAAGCTGGCACCAAAGGTCTCTTCTGCGGAGATCCGTAGCCACACATTTCCTTCTGTCTGCATACTTCAGCCACATTTATATCTGCGCCATCTGAAGAGGAGTGCCAGTTGGCCACTTTGTAGTTTCCTACTCGCTTCTTCTTCGTCTCGCGCTCGCAAGCCACCTCGGCGGAGATAAAAGCGAGAATGGCTGTGAGCTGTTCGATGTATATCGAGCACTTTTGAAATCGATCTTTGATTTAAAAAAAAAATTAGGTCCCAGCTCTCGAATGCACAAACTTCAACAAAGAAAACTGGCAACACTGCTCCTATTTATGGGACTTTAGGGGCATGAACTGCGTTGCCGCGCTTTTTTAAGAAACCTCTTCACGTTATTTCATTATACCTATACTAGAAAAGAAAACACTCTTCAGGCGAAGAACAAATAAAACTCTAAATGTATCACGCACTTCATAAATTCTACACCCGAACCCTCCAACGTAGCTAAAAAAGGCTNAACAAATAAAACTCTAAATGTATCACGCACTTCATAAATTCTACACCCGAACCCTCCAACGTAGCTAAAAAAGGCTTTTTCACATTGCTCTATTTCAAAATATATTTATTGGTCGGAAACATGCAAAACTATATGCTAGGGCCCTGCACTGAACTTGGCTGCAGATTTTCCACAAATTAAATAATAGGGCCGTTGCTTGAAGTCCCATGCAGTAGGTACACCCAGCACGACGAGAACACTGCACGCGAGTTCAGAACTTTGCGCACATGGGCGATAAGGCACTATACGCGCGCGTCAGTATGGCCCTTATCGCTCTCTTGGTTCTGTGCCTCAAACGAGCAAAACAGCTCCAGGTAGGCGGTGCACTAAAAAGGGTTTATCAGTGGCGTAGCCAGAAATTTCACAACAGGAGTGATGGGAAGGGGGGGGGGAGTTACAGTGTGATTGAAGGGGGACAGGAAGAGTTTACATTGACATCAGATAAATATAAGGTAACTATAATTTAAACACGTTATATATGGTATATAGCAAGCCTGGGTTACAATCGAGTAGCTCTCAGGCAGTTATTCAGTAGTGTAAGTGACACCTGTGTACGACAGAACTAACCAGGTAACTGAATTTGCGTTAATAGTGAGTTGTAAAAGAAAAATTAGGTTCATGAGGTTGGAAAATTAATTACCCTATTCGTTTATTGTGGTGTGGTGACGATTGTTATTTTTCTTCTGGTGTACGCATAACCTTAGGGTATATATATATATATATATATATATTTTTTTAACTAAATAGCCATGCCCACGATAAAAGTTCAAAATTTTTTGAAGTAGCAGAATTGAAAGTGGTCAAGCATTTACGTCCTATAAATTATAATTTGGAAGATTGCATAATTTATTCGCTAGTCTTCCTCTGTGGAGCAAATTATCAACAAAAAATTGTTGACAGAACGCTGTCAGCATTCGCTGCCTCCTTGCCGCCGTGTTCGTTTCTGGTTTATCTGTTTGATAAGGGGCAATTAGAAGGTCAGACAACCGAACAGCCACTATTCAGCGCTCGTGACTCGCATTTTGTAGCTGTCAAGAGAATGTATTTTATCGAGAACTTTGTTCAGAGATGGCAACACAAGCACTAAAGGTGGTTTCACGCATTCGCAGATCTCGTTTACCGAACAGAACAGCAGGCGCCAATAGCCAATCAGAAAGCGTCCCGCCACTTCTGCGTTATCCACGTTATCTGCGCTGGAAAATTTGAGCTGACCTCAACTTTTCCAGTGCAGACAAAGTCGACATCACCCACAATTCAGTGCGCGGAGCCCAAGACGATTAAAATGGCTACCATCGAAGAAGACGTGTTAAGATTAAGGCTGTGTTCATGATCAACTTCGAGTATGTGAAAGATGTCTGCACAGAACGTGTATATTTTTTTGAAGCAGTTATGAGAAAATTCTTTAATTTAGATGTTGTTTAGGTGTACATGTTTAAAGTAAAATAAAAACGTAATTTTTATTTACAATGAAAATCTTTAAATAATTCCAATAAGCAATATTTTAATCACGAAACGAAATAAAATACGCGTTTAGGATACTTTATACATGACACGTACCCGATGACCATGAAAAGTATCGTAAAGAATACTACTTTCTGATACTTGTACGTTTATTACGTACACATCGTTAATCGTGAATTCAACTTACGGCATAACCACGTGTCAGATATGAAAAAATTTTCAACAGGCCATTCTGTAACTTTAATAAATTCTGTAGCTTAAAACTAGTTAAGTTATAAACCTTATATTTATATTTTAAGAGAACATAGTAAACGTTATTTTTCAAACAATGTAGTATTTTTTTACAAGTTATCAACGATATCGTGTCACGGAACTATAAAATGCCCTATAAAAAAATAGGCTCTGGTATTGTTTTGAAATACACGCAACATTGATACGCATTGCCACTCACGAGTAATGTGTCCGTACTCGGGTGGATATGCTAGTCAACTTGCAATTGTAACAACATTATTCTTCGCGCAGGTTAGTTACAAGCTCTGCAAGTCAACCACGATCAAAATTGGCGATTCTGTTCGGCAAGATTTATTCGAAGGCAACAGAGGCGTTTGGTGCAAGGTAAGCTGGCGTTAGCTGAGTGCTGTACCCTGTTGCTTGCTAGTTTGCACTTCCGCCAGTGAAACGTAGCTTGGCAGGTGACGCCACGGGACGCGTGTAATGGGCCCCTTGCTGCTCGCTCGTGAGTTGTCGGAACGCATTCAGTTTCTCCAGGCTGCACAGTGGTTGCCGGCTCCTGCTGCGAGCACCAGTGGGCAAGCGCCAGCTTACCTTGCAACAATTCATAACACGCCACTGGAAGATAACATACAGATTTAAAACTGCATTCTGCTGCAGCATATCAATAGTATCACACGGGTTGTACTAGATAAGTAGTGATTGTTATCGCACATCACTCATGCGTATTTAGGAACTGAACATGCTGGTATCTATGATAAGTGAATTTTAAGGCTGTGTCACGGTAGCTGACTGTTAAAAGTGATTTTGATCAAGTCTGTTCCATAGAAAAAAGTTGAGGTAGACCGCTTATTCGTCTTCTGCGCATGTGCCAAACATTGACCTACCCGAATCATACACAACTGTCGAAGTTACATGGCCAACAGTGATGGACGTGTTTGTTTGTATCTTGATTTTTAAATGACAAGCACTATTATATTAATAAAATACTTTTGCAAATTTGAATTTAGTGAAACTGCATTACAAATTGGTTAGCGGACGTATAATAACATATCTAAGCACTTGTTTACAAATCAGTTTTCTAACCAAAAATCCAAACCATGCCGTTTTCGTCAGACGTGTTGGCAGAAAAGCAGTTCAATGTTGGGACACGGAGATTGGCTGTGCGCAGCCAGCGAGATCGGTCTACCTCATCCTAAGTCTATGGTCTGTTCACGTTAAAGTAGGCTCTTTTGAAATCAACCATTGAAAAAAAAAAATCACTGCCCATTAGGTTCAAATTTGGCATACAAACACTACTATTATTTGCCATCAAATATTTACACTCAATAGGAAAATCTACCGAGGGTTGTAAAATATACAAATCGAATAGGTTATCATGAACAAACCCAGCTTCAATCAATTTTCCAACCTCTTTCCGACTCTAAAATTTCACAAACAAAAAAAATTTAAATTTTTATTTTAAATAGTAATTGGCAAGTGAATGCCATAAAACACCTCGTTAAATTAGGCACGGCCTTAAGTAATATGCACTCACGCTCATGGCAACGAGACCGTGGTAAAAACAAGCCGAAAATCTGTGCTTGACACCTTGGAAGCAATTTGTATAATTTGCATTGGTTGCTTAATCAGTGCATATATGTAAACACAGAATGCTATTGAAACATTATTTAAATCATGACCGTTCCACTCTCGGAGTAACGTTTCGGAACGCCGCCCTGCGGAGAAACTAGCTACCAGCAATACCAATAATCCGACACGAAGCTCGAGCAAAACCATTGGCAACAGTGGATTTCATAGGAAAGGAAGGAAAACCGCTAGCTAGTTATATGAGAACACCAGAAAAAAGACGTCAACCAATATAAGCAGTTCATCTGCAGTTATAGTCTATCACGTTTTCTTCACACTTTTCGAATTAAACCTTTGAAAAATCACCCCATGCATTACATTTCTGGTTTTTTCGTAAATATGTCATGTATCGCAAGCATACTTTGAACTTTTACTTGTATTCTATTTATAAATTATAATATTTTATTTATAATTTACATGAACAAGAACAGAGAGAAAATTGGTGTGTTGGCAATGCCTAGCGATAAATAGATCCTGCGCAAAATGTTATTAACACTGCGAGCGCAGGAATGCGGTGCCTTGCCACTTGGCGTAATTTTCTCGACTTGGTTAGGTATTGCATGTTTGCACGAGGGCGGAGGAATATCCTGGAAGTAAAACTTCAGCAGGGCGCCAGAGAAGTTATAAGTAACTGTGAATTGACTAAAACACGGCCAAGACGCGTGAGTACCCGGCTGTGGTATCACGCGCGCGTCTACAAGCGCGAGCCGGAAAGGAGCAGAAGGGAGGCACGCCGCGGTTCTAGCTGGCGGTGTTCAAAGCAATGCGCGACGAAGCGATGCTTCAGAGAAGGGTGATTGGTATGGATGGCTGTACGACTCCTAGCAACGTTGAGGTTATGGGTCTTAGTGCCAGGGATGTTGCGAAGGCAACACGCACGTTTTTTTATTTTTTTATTTTTCCTTGACGGCTGTTTTTTAAGCATTATCGTACCTATATTGAACCTAAAGGCTGTTCACTGTTTACTGGGTACTTTCGAAATAAAATTCTAAAAATGTTGCATGTAATTTATCAACGGGCACGCTGAATGGCGTGCGCCCAGTCAAGTTGGTAACGACGGAAGTATAGTATGCCTTAAGGGGGCAGTGTCCACTCCATCTTCGAATTTTCTTACAAATCTTCGTAATGAAAATGTGTGACCAGAAATAAAAAAATCAAAGTTAGACATGACATAGAGGAATACTTAACGATTTTTTGGAAATTTGTAGGATTTCGATTATACCTGTATTTTCTCATGTTGGTTTGAAATTATAAAATAACTAGGTAATGTTTGATTACGGTTACAGATGTGAAACTAATGATGTAAGAAAAATAAGTGGGATTTAGAAATAACTGTTAAAATGTTTCCTACGCCTTGACGAGCTTGATTTTTGAATATTGACTCCGAAAATTAAGTTATGGAGGAAAATACGTAAATCCAAGAGGGCAAGGGTACTTCCCCCTTAAAGCTGAATTAAGAGTGTCAGTAAACATTTGTGAATAGGCAAATTTAAAATATTTATTTTCGTTTTTATTTTTAATGTTTATAAGTGTAAGAATAAAAAACAACTGTAAAATATTGATTTTTCTAATAATTTTACAGTTTCACTTAATCGACGAACGATTAAAGTTATCAGGCAATGCTATTTTTACATATGGTGTAAGAATACTAGATGTAGATACAAATTAATTTTTAAGCAAAACTGTTCTACTTTCCTGTCTTAGTGACCAACTTTACAGGGCACATGTGTGCTCGTTAATATCGTAGAGTGAATATGGGGTAGAGCGATCTCGCTGGCTGCGCAGAACCAGCTTCCGTGTCGCAACATTGAACTGCATTGCTGCTAGCGTGACTATCGTAAACGACGCGGATAGGATTTGAGACTACAAAATTGTTTATGCAAATCTGTACTTTGAGATGTTTGTATACTTCCTCTGGCCAATTTGTAACGCGGTTTGGTTAAATTAAAATGGTTAAAATTATTATATTCATATAAAAGATTTGTCTTCTGAAAATTAAGAAATAAACAAACACGTTAATCCACGTTGACCATGATATTTTGTCAGTTGTGTTGATTTGGGGTAGGTCGACATCATCTTCCAGTCTATTTTTAATATGTGGGTAGGTAGGAGCAGTAATATTTTTCATATGTATTTTTCCAAAGTGCTTAATTAAACGCGAACAGCGCATATCGTGGCGCACAGAACTCACAGCAGAGAATGAAACTCGACCCCGGTATAGTCTATTCGCGGTTAATTCACAATTTTTTATTCAAACCTTTGAAAAATCACCCCGTGTATGACGTGGTTGGTTTTTTTTCTAACTAGGCCTATGTCACGGATCACAAACTTTTTTATACTTCTGTTAACACAAAGGCATATAATTTTTGGTTAAATTTGAATTTCAGTTATATTTTCTTTATAAATTATATCATTTCATTTATAGTTATTATGAATAAAAACTGAGATAATTTGTGTGTTGGTAATGCCTAGTAGGAAATAGTCCTTATGCAAAGTATCATTACACTGAGTGCGCACGAATGCGGTACGCTGTCCCTTTGGTATAATTTTCTAGAGTCGGTTGATATTTGTTTACATGAGGCGGAGGAATATCCTGGAAGTAACACTTAGCAGGAATTCAGAAAAATGTTAAGTACCCGTAAATGGCCTATATACATGATCTGCGCAGGGGAAAAGCAATTGGTGGGGATGAGGAGGAAGTCGCAGATATTCAAAAGCGTGGAGCGGGGTCGGTGGAGGCGTGTGGCCCGGGAAGGCCGCAGACGGACGCTAATCGAGTTGGCAGACCTGTGCTAAGCGCGGTCACGTGACGCGGCCGTGACACGACGCCGACCACTGCCAAGGGCTGGCTGTTGACCCAGGTACCGGGCCGGGTCGGCCGACTGGCTCACCGACCCGCTCTCAACACCCGTGGAACTTTCCTCCGAGAATGGTTTAAGGCTCCCGCCTACCTGGAGCCTTTTTCCCGCGTTCGAGGCCGAGAGGCGCGGGTTCGATAAGGGTGACACTGCCTCGTGCATCAAGCACGTCATCGACACTAAGCGCAAGGCTCTGAACTGGCGTGCAGTGTTATAGTCGCACTGCGTGTACCTATGGGACTTTCAGCGGTGAACCTATTATTTAATTGGTGGGAAGTCTGTAGGAATGTTCAATCTAGAGCCCTTGAGTAATTTTATATGGATCTGACCCGTATATTTTGAGATACAGCGCTTTGAAAAAAAAAGTAGGTTTTCAGCCATTTTGGAGTACTCAAAAATGGTGCTTGTAATGTGTGTAAGGTCTTGAAAGCATTCAACAGCCATCGTCTGAAGTGTGTGTTCTTTTAGTAGATCAGCACATTGGACGAACGTTTAATAGTTACGCAGAAAAACGTGAATTATTAACACTCTATAAAGCAATTCAAGCGCCCGGTAGGCGGGAGCCAATGTCTCGTCGACAGTGGAGGTCCTTCGCAGGAGCGGATCAAGTCTTTTAGTTTGGGGGAGCCTCAAGGCTGTTTCAAATTCAAATGCTTTTTTGTTTCTGTGTTTGTAAAATATTTCACAATTTTGTGATACAATATCAATAACAATTTTATATAAATGTCAAATAACTTTAAATAACTTTCACCTGCTTTTTTAGTAGGATAATAGCATTTAAACTTTAAATTTTGTGGCATACATATTTCAAAAAGTTATATAAGCACAATATTTGATATCAGCTGGTATTTCTTGAAGTCTTAGGAACGCCACGAAGAAATTTATTTTAAGTCTGGCATTTTTCTTGCCTGATCACATGAATAATGTGGATGAAATTCCTATATCTTATTCTAATCATACCAACAATTAGTTTGAACAGTAGCCGAACGCACCATTAATGAAAAATTTAGAACTTTCAATGCTAAAACATATAAATTTGAAATACCCTTAACTTCCTGAATTAATTCTTTTACGTTAATTCTTTTTTCTACTTTTACGGAACTACTATTTTATGTAATAAACCGAATTATAAAATTCACTAGAAATATAGAAAGTAATTTTTGGCATTTGAACGTCGTTACGGCCGTACGAGACTGCACATTCTCGACTCAGGGCCACACCGCAGCTTATATAGCTGAGCTAACCCGGCTCAGAAGGTTCTTTGTCCCACGAGTCGCGCTGAGGGGGAAGGGGGCGAGGACCAGAAAATTCGCGCAATACCCAGTCATTCAATCTTACAGGGTCGGGAGCGGCATCAGCTCCGGTAGCCCTAATTGGCCACGCGTCAGTGTTTGCGGTGGTCTGCTGTAGCCTTACCTTCACTTGTCCTGTTACCGGTGATGATCTTGAAACACTGCGCTTCGCACGCCCCGAGATGCGGGCAAGGGAAAGAACGCGGAGTGGCTGCATGTAATAATACGAAGTATCTTAATTAAAATTTTCTGGAATGTGGCGGGAAATCCACCATGGAAAAACGAAATGACGGACGATACTTTTACAATTTAAGTAATAGCATTCAGTCCTGTCTTCTATATTGCTGAATTTTCTCATTCAGCTTCACATTCAACGTGAATTTACTAGTAAAGAATTGTATTTTATTAAGTTTCATGTTCCTCGACTTGGTTCGAATTCAACTACAGCTGAACATTTTACTGAGGATCATATTTGTGTGTTTATAATCTCCGTCTGACCGATAAGTAAATAAATTTTGCCAAGGCGATGGACGAAACCGGAACATTTGGGAACTTAAAAGGCTTTCTTACAGTAGTTAAGGACTGCACATGTAAGTAAACTTTTCCGGTATGCATGATCGTGACCTTATGTTAGGATTTTTGACGAATCATTTTTCAATGCCTTTACAGTAGTTACTTCTGTAGCAATTTAATTATTTTTGTTTCTTTAATGTTTGCTATTACGCTTTGCCACATATGCCTCAAGCGTCCTAGGTATTCAAACAGACATTCAGGAGTGTTTCTTTTATTTTTGTGGTGTATTATGTACTTGATCGACTTTCACTTGGTAACCCAGCTACCTGGAGAGCATATCTGCTAAGTACCGTGCTAGCTAGTTTTTGCCCTGTCGAGTAACGAGTTACTCCAAAGCTCTAGTAAGAAGCATGTTGTGCCGTCACGTGCACTTTAACTGAATAGTTGGGTTAATGGTTCTTCCCGTCACAGGGATGTATGAACAAAATTACGTCACTTGCCTGGCATTTGACATTTAAAACAGTTAGTTTGTGGATTTTCGAATATGCTGTGCTTACCAGTTGAAACTGGTTAAATGGGCTATACGCCAACACATCACATGCAAATTAATTTAACATACAGAAAACGAATGCACATACGATAGTAAAGTGTAATTTAACGTAATTGACTGTAACGAAGGAATGAGGAAACAATTGCAGAAAATTGAACAGACATTAGTAATCAAGGAATGTTGTAAGCGTTAGTCATTTACGTAAGCGTACTTCAAACAACCGGCTAGACTCGTTCTGCACGACCTTGACGGGTACGAGTCTCAGACGTCGAAGGTCGTGTGCTGGCTTTCGAGTTTTGCGTCACGCAAATGTACAGACAGGCTAGCTGGCATCGTGCGTGTTAATTACGGAGGGAATCCCAACCAGCCTACCCGGCCGACGCGCTTTTAATTCGCCAGCGAACACTTCCAATTCCTCCTTTCCCTTCGCTGAACGACTTTCTAAATTCCACAGCGGGGAATTCTCACAGCCTAGCACAAATCGTCGTTTCATCTAATGCTCCCGCTTCAAGCTCAACCTACCGTCTACCTGTGTACGTAGATGCAACGCTACGCTCTAGAGCGAGAGTTCATTACCGTCTACGATCAACTAAACTTGGCACAACTCGAGAAAGTGTGCGGAAAGGTTTGGGCCAAGAAGCGCGGGAGCTATAAGGGCTACAGTGGCACTGACTACAAGAGCGCCATCGCCGCTACGCGCAGGGCTTGGAACTGGCGTGCGGTGTTCTCGTAGTGCTGTGTGTACCTACGGGACTTCGAGAGGGTGACACTATCATTTTATTGATTAAAAGTCTGTAGCAAAGTTCAATAAAGGCTCCTATCGTAGTTTGGCTCGTGTCCGGCTAGTGCGTTTAAGCATACAGCAGTCTCAAAAAGCCATTTCTAACTATATTGGATGGCTTCAAAGTAATATTTACAGCATGCGTGGCAACTTTAAAGTACCATTACCTCATCAAGCGTATGATGTATTTTAGTAGGTAAACATACTTAGGGCACGTTTCATAGTTTCATTTTTAAAAAAACAAGGATTTCAAACACTGTAACGCAGTTCAAGCGCCAGGAAGGCGGAACCATTAACAGCCGATGTGGGTGAAGCGAGGTGAGTATGTGAGTATGAAGCAGCACCAGAACGCAAGGGCGAAGAAACGGGATGTCCCCGAGAAAACCCACCGACCAGCGGCATAATCCGGCACGACTCCCGCGTGCGAAAATCCGGCAGCGACCCCATAGGATGTTGAACCCTTTCCGTCTTGGTGGGAAGCGAGTTCTTTTGCAATTTCGCCACCACGGCCCTTGGAGAAAATGTTCGCTGCTCACACGCACACCTAAAGTTTACGGTACACCAATGTGTGAGAAGAATATTAGTTGTTAGTTCTCATGAAAGTTGAAGGTACACAAGTATAGGATTTATTTTTCTCTCATAACTTATTTTGCAGATTAATAATGTTTGGACATCCATAAGGTTTAGAGCTTAGTTTAACAGATTTTCTGAGAAACTGTTACTGTTCCAACGTAATTTAGATTATCATATCTATAGGTTACCTTGAAGAAGTAAACACAGATTTATTCACGCCTGTTATGAAATCATGAAAGCATTCATACCAATCGTGTGGACTCTCTTAGTCCGTATAGTAATTTTCTAAGTAGACAGGCTTTATTCTGTTCCACATCATAACCATCAGATGGATAAATGTACACTTCAGATTTAATATTCCCGTTTAAAAACATCCATCTGTTCAATTTGCCAGCTCTTGATACATGCAATAGATAATAACATCTTTAATGCTGTCATTTTGGCAACTGGTGAATATATTTCTTCATTTTAATCATATTTTTGCTGAAATCCCTTTGTCACAACTCGTGCTTTGTATTTCCCATCCGACTTGATTTTATAAATCCATTTTTTCTGTGTTGGTTCATTAACGATATCCCGAGTTTTGTTTTCCATTAAACTATCAATATCTTCATTCATTGCTTTTTGCCATTTACTTATACTCTGAACTGTTTAAAGCTCCTTCGTAACTAATATATATTGACGTATCACATAAGTTCACATATACGACATGATCATCAAATCTCCTTCGTAATCTTCTTTCCCTCGGTGGAATATCTATTATACTCACCTCCTTAATCTCAGCATTCTTTTCTTCCTCGGCCTTTTCTTCATTCAGATTATGCATTTTGATCTTTTTTCAACAAACTTCACATGACGACTGATAATTACTTTATTATCTATCAATATGTTGTAACACATATCTGTGTATCCAATGAGTATACCCTTAAAAGCTTTTGGATGTGACTTGGATTTTCTACATTCTTCAGGAATTCTCACAAAAACCTTTGCTTCCTTATATTCTGAGCAGTTGGTTTCTCGTTGAAAAATGTATCATGTGGTGTTTTTGTGATATTCGTAGTTGTCAATAATCTGTTCTCTAAATAAGCAGCAGTAAATATGTATTCAGGCCAGTACCACTTGTTAATCTTTGCTTCAGATATTATCCCTTTGGCGTGATCCATGACAGATCTGTTGCATCTTCCCGTAACACCATTTAATTCGTGGATATGCTGGAACTGGTTTTAAATTGACACCTTCTTCTTCTTTCGCGAATCTATAAAAAAAATCCTTTGTTGACATATTCCCTCCCATTATCACAACGAATTTCTTTTATCTTTTTGCCAGTCTGATTTTGTACTAAATTTTTGTAGTGTACGAAGCAGTCAAAAACTTCACTTTTTTTTATACAATACGCCATAGCAATTATACTATAGTTGTCAATAAATGTTACGAAAAATATTTTACCTTTATATCCAGTATGATTAATTAAGCCATGGACATCTGTGTGTATAACGTTCAAAATGTAATTTGGCCTATACCTGTTATTTTCAAATAGCGAGTTAGACATTTCATTTGCTAAGCAAATTTCGCATTGCATATAAATATTTTCAATTTTGGTGTGTTAACCATTTAGTGCCTGATTTTCACACAATTATTTTAGGTTATTGAAATTAGTATAGCCAAGAATTCTATGCCAGTTTTCCTTATTTGACATCTGAGTGTCACTTGTGCATGCCTTTGCATTATTTCTGTATCGTACTTCATCTGCCAGTTCACACAATTTATTTTTCTTAAAGGCAACAGCAATCAAATCGTTTCTTGAGTCATGAATTTCAGCGTTATCGTTATTGAATATTACCAAATTTTTCTCACTGACAATACGTAAAACACTCAATAAATTTTGTCGCATATTTTGCACATAATAAACATCATTAATTATAGTTTTGATGAGTTTTGATGAGTGTTCCTTCAACAATAAAAAACATTATAATATTACTAATTTTATCAGCTTTTAGAGAAGCCATCACCTACCTTAATTTCAAAAGGACATTCTAAAGTTTTGTACTCACAGAAATAATTATCACCGTTTACGATATTATCTGAACATCCACTATCCAACAGGCAAGTGGCATTTTCACTGCTTACTTCAGTGTTGTTTGATGAATTCATTCTTGATGTCTTAAGGTCTACAATGAATGACTTAACATGTGACTTGTTATCTACAGTTGAATTTTCTGCCAATATATTGTTTTCTGTTTCTCGAATATTTTCCTCTGCATGTCGTATTTTCTCTTGTGTTTCTTCTAGTTTATATTCGGATAATTTCTTGAATGTGACCTGGCCGATTACATCTATAACACATAATGGTTTTATTACCGTAAATAAATTGGTTTTGTTTCGATCTATGTTGTATATTTACATCCCTTGCTCTGTGTGAATTGAAAGTTTGCATATTATTTTCATCGCTACTTGATTATCTTTTCTTGTGTTCCAATAACAATGTTAACTTAACATATTCAACCGACTTTTCCTTTTCTGGTAATGCATCAATAATATTTGCAATGTGTGATAAACTTTCTGNGACTTAACATATTCAACCGACTTTTCCTTTTCTGGTAATGCATCAATAATATTTGCAATGTGTGATAAACTTTCTGGCAAAGATAGTAATATAAATTTTAATTTGTCTTCCTTGTTCACATCTTAGCCTGCATTTTTCAACTGATTGCATAGTTTTTCGAGTATATTTAAGAAATGTACCGGATTATCTTTCATTTTTAGCTCTAAAAGTTTTATTTTGCACAATAACTTATTTGCACTACTTTTCGGCAGATATGTTTCATCAAACTTTTTAATCATATCTTTTGCAGTTTTTTCTGATTTTATTAGTTCCAGTTGAGAGTTTTCAACACTCTTAACTATATAGTTATTAGCGTTAATTTCCATTTTAAACCAATCTTTTTCAGACATACCTTTAGGCTTAACATCGTGTTGTATGACAATGTAGCAGTTTTTTTCATTTCCAAAAACAATTTCCTTCTGAACATCCATTTATCGTAGTTTGTTCCATCAAGTGTTTGAAGAATAAAGACATCTCTATTTTCCGCCATGTAATTTAGTTTACCTTGTTTCTTTCTTCACACTTAATAACCACGGACCTCTGCTACCATGTTGGAATGTTCTTTTAATTAGACTCATACATCCGTAAACACTGCTTTCAAATACTTACTTACATTTATTAAACCACAGTTTTTCAACTTCTTTAACTACACACAAGACTATCATATTCATATATAAAGCAAACCACAATAATAATATCTTCATAGAGAACGAATTCTCATAGTACAGAAATCAGTACTTTAACAGCATTGAAAATTTCACTTGGGATTATTTGAAATCCTGGCTCAGGGACACCTGATTTTAGCGGAAAAACTTTGCTTCAATTTTCTACGCGCTCGCCTATAGTTTTTTTTTGTTTTTTTTTTTTTTTTGTTTATGACCGGGCGTATCTGTGATACATTCCAGTTTTTGAATATACCAATCAGAATTACGTTACTCCGACATTGAACGTCTGTGATTCGCAGGCGGACACCTAAGACGCTCCTCAGGTGAATCGTCCAATCACAAAGAAGAAAAGGTACACAGAGGCGAAACGGCAAGGCGGTTCGTCTTAATGTGGGCGAACCCGCCATCTGATTGGCTGCGCGAGGCCCTGGAAGTAAGCCTTGCTCCTGTGTGGCTACCGCGTGTTGCGAAAGCTTCCCTGTTGGCTGGGACAGGGCGAGGTGGCGCAGTGATCTCACTGGACTCGCATTCAGGAGGACACGGGTTCGATCCGCGGTCCGGCCATCCTGATTACGGTTTTCCGTGGTTTCCATATATAACTCCGGGCGAATGCTGGGATGGGTTCGTAACAAAGGCCATGGCCGATTCCTTCCCCAATCCCTCTTCCCTGAGCGGCTTGCTCCGTCTCTAACGGCCTCGCTGTCGACGAGACAAGCCCAACTACCTACCTATTGGCTGGGCTGCCGACTGTCAAGTAGGTTACCAGGTGCTGATTAGCGAACAGCTTTCCGACATGTTGGTGACAAGTGATGTTATTTTGTTGTCGTGTGTGGCTGAAGTTCGCGTAATAAACACCTGCTTCACCTCTGTATAGTTAAGTATTTTGTGACCCAGCCATGCAAGTTTACCAGAGCGAAAGTGTTTCGAAATTCAATTAACCAAAAAATCTTACCCCCGATAATCGGATGTCCCTACTCGTAGACAACAGTTAACAACAAAATAAAGAAACCTGATGATCTGTACGCGGTTTATTTACTCCTGAAAAACAGTCGGATTCTCCTCTTAGAAGTGTCCCCCCTGCGGTATCACGTGCCGTGCAGGGAATGGACACAAGCGTGCAGCTCGCGGAAAGTGGCACATTGACGCTGAGTCAGCCCGGGCGATAGCTTTCATGCCTCCATAAGGCGGGGCCCCACTTGAAGCCTGGACCATACATCTCTCCTGCCGCCGACAGCGCGGCAGTGGTGAGTGGGCCCTCTACCTTCGCCACGATTGTACCGGATACCTACCCACAGTTACGGTACGCTCAGTAAAGTTTATTGCACTTGGCTATCGTGGCGTGCAAGCATAACTTTTTTATATACGCTGTTCGCGGTCAACTGCTGAGCACCCTTGAAAGCCCTGATTAATGTTTACTTGTATGCACACTGTGTAATATTCCACCATGTGTGGAAATAACATAGCCACCGGGTGTCGCCTCGTCCTCGGCGCACTCCCCAAACTAAATTTATTTAATAATCGCTTTATTCGTGCGTCGGTAAAGTGAAACAGCGGAATTGTTAGAAAAGCAAATACTTAAGAAATTTGCTAATTCTTCAACTTATTTACATTAAAATAAACAGAAAGCAAAATAAATAATTAAGGTATTCACAAATGTTTATATAAAACTTTTAATTCAACCTGAAGACATGGAACTACTATGCTTCCGTCGTCCCTGGGTGCATGACAGTAAGCGTGGCCGTTAAAATACATGCAGAAATGGCATTTATAAAAGGTTGGTTACGAAAGTGGTTAAATAACCGTGAACAACCTTAACCCAGTGCTCTTATTTTACTCAGCTCGTCAGGGCTGCCCAAAGAGAGGGGCAGTTGAGGCGATTCGCCCCAGATCCCCGCCGCGGCACCAAGGGGTCCCCCCGAGCCTTCAGACTTATAAAGTCACCCCCCCTCCTTCCCACCCTCCGAACATACTGTCATTGTCATGTGACGATGCTTATATGCGGTGCAAGATATTGTGCTAAAGGAATACAACACTCAGGCAAAAATTTTTGCCCAGAATGTTGCCTTTTTTTGGTTATTGTGTTTGGCCTCCAAAAACCTGCACACTTCTGTTGTGGTGTATAGTGTTTATTCGTGTTTCACATCCTCTTAAAAGCGTGAAATTGATCAAACTATCATGTGTGTTTGTTGAACATGGTCCAGTCTTGTGACGTAGCGTAATGAGATCCCGAGATGCCATACATTCTCTAGCAAAAACGAATAAATGTATATTCGTAAATTAAAAGAGTGCGTAGGCTTTTGCCACATAGTTGTGCGGCGTAGAATGCCCATAGAGGCGGGCGTACAGTGGTAGCGTTCGCGTGGTACGAGTAGCGAACAACTTGCGCAGACTACTAGCCTTCCTTCGCATTGTTCAGTCGCGCAGGACTACGGCATACAGGAAGATAACGACGAAGGTATCGCCTTTCCGTGGATTTCCTCGCGAGAAAGGCGTGTGGGGGCATCTTTGCGGTCAGCCGTCGTCTGGGGTGAGTAAGATACATTTATTGGTTTCCTGACTTCGCGTTTTCTTAAAGGTGCTTCGCAACAGTAATGTGTTAACAACCGTGGACGCCTCCACACTCTTACAGCAACCAGTGGAAATATTTAAAAATTATCTTTAACCTTATTTTTCTCGAATCAGAATCTTATGTTACGCCACTGGTCCCGTTGTGACCAACTACACGCTCTAAGAAACTGTTCGCAGATTACCAGATCATTATAAACGAATTTTGACAAAGGACGGAACAAAATGTACATTACCATACATGTAAGGTAACTTTCCTGCATTCTTTCAGAAAAGAGTTATATCCCCATTGAACGTTCCAACTGTGTGTGTACAGTAGCGACGCTCAACATTTCCAGCCAGATAAATAGTAAATTTTTAAAACTGTTTATAGGTTAAAAACTTTTATTACAGTTAAGGAAGTTCATTCGGGAAAGAAAATACAGTGGCATGTTAGCCGATGTGAAATTACGGCGCGCGTACCAAAGTTCCGGGGGAGCGTACCATAGTTCCGGGGGGGCGTACCATAATTCTGGCATAGGTTTCATAGGTCCTGTGTGCGTACTACACTTCCGGTGCACGTACCGTATCAGTGGCGTGGCGGTGCATCTACGCAGTGGCGTCCGAGAGACGAGGTCGTCTTCCTGTTTTCCCGGCCTGGATGTCGGCTGTCGCGTCCTGGAACCCGGGGAGCCTGGTCGTTGACTCCGGCCTAGCGGCCCAGCCCGCGGCGTCGCCGTGCCGCAGAATAGGCAACTGCACAGAAGTGCAATCGCGTGGCGGTTCCTTTTGATGATCGGGCTGCACGAGGTTCTGGGAACGGGCCCTTTGTCTGACTGACTATACTGCGAGTGCGAAAAATTGCCTATTGGCTGGGCTGCCGGCTGGAGATTAAGTTACACTGAGAGAAAGATTTGTTTCAGCCAACAAATTACTTATTTTTATAGGGCATAAAAATTANCAACAAATTACTTATTTTTATAGGGCATAAAAATTATTCCGTTCCCCAAAAAAAAATACTTTGCTGAGTAAACAAAACCTGAAAAGCAACAAAATTATTTTGTTCATCTAACCAAATACACGCTTGAATCAACAAAACCTCTGTATAGGGCCTAAAGAAATTAAGACTACCAATAAATATTTTAGCTGAAACAACTGCATGTATTTGTTTAGCCACTCATTTGGTTGCCTTCTTTCGAAATTACAGCTGCAGAGTTTGTTGATATTTTTCACGATAATTACGATAGAAACGGTATTTGTTAGTACATTTTATCGTGCTTATTACCTACTATTTTACTCGGCCACGCGTTGCTGTGGCATAAAAGATTTTGGTTCTATTCATTTCTGTGCAATTAATTGAAAAAAGTGTATGTATTTACAAATTTTTTATTATGGAAGTACTTGTTTGTATACAATGTTTTTAGTTTTACCATCTCCCGCGCGTATGAATAAGTTGGATGGTTTTCCTACTCTGGAACACGACACATACAATTGGCCGTGCGAAAAAACTTCTGTTTCTAAATCTATTCCGCACATTTGCAATGACTGCCCTTGAGCTTTATTTATTGTCATTGCAAATGCCAATCTGACAGGAAACTGTGTTCTTTTAAAGTGAAAGGGAATTTCTGATGGAATAAGAGAACAACAAACTGAAATGTTCAAACAGACAGCTGTCAACAAAGGCGCTTCCTGACGCTAAAGCATGGTAAAAATTAGCTTTTTGCATATTTTAGTACATTTACAGGTAATACATATAAAAACGAAAGGTGTACAAACACTCGTGGGAACGAAATGAAGGTTTATAAAAAAAACAGAATGAAAATTGGTTGATTTTTTCGGGAGTTATACGCGTCCGAACAAATGGACACAACATTTATATATATGTATATATATATATGGATAACCGTCCTAATTTATATACGTTATATATAAACATATTATATATAAACTCCTTATAAAATAACTTGAACGGGAAACTAAAAAGTAGAGCTGTTAAACTTGAAATACTCATTTTCGGACGTTGTCAGTATTCGACATGTACGTCTTTAAAAACATCCCTATTTCAATACTCATGACTTCGGCTGATGTTACTAGGACATTACTGTCGGTGGTAGCAATTTTGAGCAACTATTATAAACATTGCTGTAAAAAGGCATTTAGCGGCGACGTTGTAAATAAACAATGTGTTGCATTTCATGTGTTATTTTTGTGTTTGTTCCTCAACGCGTCACTCCTGCCCATATATTCCTATACAATAATTGTTTATTTTAGTGAGCTCTACCACCCCTCAATGTTTGTCCCATGATTTTAGAATCATCCTGTATATTAACCGAAACTGTTTAGTGTACGTCGAACCAAACAAAACTTAAGTTGTACCAACCAAATCTCTGTTTGGGGCAACCAAATAAGAACAAGAAAATAGCGTGGCTTCGATAGCAAAATATTTCATTGCCCCTATACAAAGATAAATTTGGTTGTGCCAAACAAACTTGGCTTGCTTCAACAAAACCTTTTTCTCATAGTGTACAGTGCCGCCATTTTGCTTGCGCGTGCGGCTGTGATTCGCTATATAAGCGGCTGTTTCACGCTCGGCTCCGTGTTCTTAAGTAATCTGCGGCGATGCAAAGTCAGGGGCTGCCTCCCCTGACCCACGTGCCAACCAAGTACATTACGTAGCAGCGAAACTGTGATGCGTGCTGCTAACTTCGGCTGCTAGACGCTCTACATTAGAGTCAAACTTTGGACTGGACTGAACTCGAATTGGAGTCAAAACGTAGCACACACGGGGATAACATGGACCGACAGTTGCGTTTAATTTTAGTTTTCAATCCGGATTGACATGTAAACAAGAACGAAATATGAAGTGAACACGGACTGAAAGTTGTGTAGTGAAGTCTTTCGACAACTGTGAACTAGAGAACAAACTACACTAGAAAATTAAATGAACTATTATTTATCCGTATGTTTCGTTCCAGAGTTCTTTTGAAGCCAGCATTTTTCGTTAAATTTTTTATCAAATAAAAAATCTTCCCCCCCTACCTACGTTTTAAACCGCCAAATGATTTTAATATTTGTTCCTCCAACATTACGCTTTTAAGTAATTGTACGTCCATTTTGGTGCAAACATTTTACTTTTTTTTTGGCACATTATTACCTTTGTAGCTTATAATTTGCTTCAAACAAATTTGGAAACTCATTACGTGCAAACATGAGAACAATACACTTCCGAAATGGCGGCGCTTATTTTGCTCTCGCGCTAGTTCACTTACATCGGCAATGTTTAGAGTAAACGTTCAATACGAATTCTACACTCCAGTCCACCTTGCCGACTTCAGTCCAGTCCGAGTGTGTTCACGGTAAAGTTTCAATCGGGATTCTTCAGTCCACTCCAAGTTCAATCCCGATTGAAATTTTACTCTATCCCTACGAAATGACACGGACTCGAATTTAAAAAGGACGGTGAAGCCCGGCGTACTTTCAGGCGCTTCGGTGGTGTAGTGGTTAGACTACTCGCCTCCTACCAAGGCAAACTGGGCTCGATTCCCGGCGGGGTTGCTCCCGGCTTTTCGCACGTGGAAATCGTACCGGACGATGCCGTTTCCCCTGCCCCTTTCATTCCAGCGCTTCTTCGCCCTCGTCGGCTCCCGAGACCTCAATGACAAGAGCTGTTCAAATCTGTCCACGCCAATCCATCGTGCTGCCGGAAAATGACGCAGTTTCGCGCGTCCCTAGTGGCCAATCAACCGCGAAAGAGCAATAATGACCAGTTTGTTGATAGTTCACGCAGCATATTCCTTGCGTGCCGAACGTGTTGTCACTGATGACATTTGTTATGCTTCCCGGGCCGTGCGTCAACATGTCGCGTCCTCGCCTCTCTTTGTTTGATTAACAGAATGATTTCTAATGCGATTCATGTCATACCCCCACTCTACTACCACCACCCCCC
>NQII01003340.1:187878-220479 GCA_002778355.1 Clitarchus hookeri | reverse complement strand
CCAGTCTCGCTTGAGGAGGCTGCCTAGTTAGGACACAGCCTCCAATTATAGCCGCCTTAACTGCCTGTTCTAGTTTCTCCACGAATTGAGTAACAGTTAGCGACAGGGCGTATTTAAGGCTAAATGCTTTACTACCTCTTCCCCCCCCCCTCCGGATAAAACGTATGAATTACGAGTTTCTACTGTTTGTTTGCATGTAAGATTTAACTTCGCGTGGACATGGCTGAATATAAGCGAGTGAAATCAATTATATTAATTATTTTACTTATTTATGATGTAACTTAAAATGAAAAACACACGGCAGCATCGCACAACACGAAAAATAACCTAATCCTACTGGGCATTAAAGGAAACATAAAGGACTATATAAACTGGAGTAATTGTTTCAGACAATAGAAAAGTATTTTGTGATCTCCTTACAGGCGCATTCTTTAATGTCAAATACATGGGAAATCTCGAGATAAGGGCCGGTCCACATACAAGTTTCTCAAAGTTTTATTTACTCATTTATTTTAACCTTTGTTTGGATCTACCTTTCCGGTAATTCAACAATTTTCCACTCATTTTTTAATAGGCAATTTGTAAACCACAGTCATTAAAAAACTGTGAAAAAGAATGATTTGGAAAGTATGATGATATAGGCCTAAATTGCAACTCAAGACTCTTCGGGGATTGTAGTATATTTCCATTCTTGCATGCCAAGAATGAGCGGAGCAGGTGCTTTAATCAACCAGAAAAGTCACCGTTTTTTTTTTTACAGGCATTTTGCCTCCATCTTCTCTCTCCCCTTCTTCTGAGCAAGCCAATGTAAAGGAGATGGACACCCAGCCCAGCTACTGTAATAGGAATACGTAAGCTAAAGTTTACATATTAAGACGGCCGTCTACCTGTTGCTTCAAATGCATGCAGCATGTATAAAATGCGGGTTTTCTGACGAAACTATTAAACGTTTCCTCAATATGTTTACCTACGAAAAAAAAACGTTTACCCCAGGCGAGGATGGAATGGCAGTTTCAATCAATCGTGCATACACACATGAGATATAGATTGTTTAGCAACAGCCCTTCAACGTCGTTAAAAACAGCGCTTTTTTTTCAGACAGCTGTATCTTAAAACTAGCTACCCGGACACTAGCTAAACTACCTGTGCTGAACTTTGCTACGGACTTCCTATTAATGACATGGTAAATACACGCGACACGGCGAGAATACTCCACGTAATCTCAGAGTCTTGCGCGTAGTAGCGACGGCGCACTCGATCCGCGCTGCAATGTCGTGATCACTCCCACGCTTCTGAGACTCAAGACCCAAAAATACCTCCAAGGATTTCCAACACTCGAGTCTGCGGTGAAGGCGAGAAGTGTATGCCACGAACAAGTCGAACATGTGACGATTCGAACCCAACTCGCGCATTATTCATAATTCTAGCGTCGGTTCTGTGATGTGGTTCGGAGCGCGGCACACTGACGTCGTGCGTGGTCGTTCAAGCAAAGCCAGGTACAATAGAGATATGCAGAACCGTGTCTTCATCTCCCGGGATGAAACTGCGACACTGAAACCATATGAGCATCATGAAGTGATTGTAGTATCCGCGATGCCTCTTTATTGTATCTGATTGGTGCTAACAGATTTCTGGCTTTGACTGCCTATCCAATGTTTACACGCCTGCCTATGTACCTTCCCCTGGAAATTCAACAGAGAAATTACTTGCCTATGCCAAGTAACGCCACTGAAGCATTCGAGCCATAGGCGAAGGCTGGAAGTCTTTCATGTAGATCACAGGCATTTCTGCCAAAGCTCCGAGCGATATTTATATAACGTTCCAAAATAAGAAGTTTGTTACCTCTGACGCCGAACTATTTTAGCTAGTGGTGCGAAGTTACATGCAATTGCTATAACGTGTCTGATGTAAGATTCGGACAGGTATGTGCAGAATCGCGTTCTTCACTACGTCCCGAGAACCTGCCGACTGTTTTCATCACCCCCGATGATCTATCGAACGATGCAACGATTCTCACAAGTGTGTCCTATGACCTGGCGTGTTACCGTAAGGACATTGTCACTCAACTCAGGCAACAGACGTTGCGATTTCGTCTACTTGTTGGAATAGGCCCATTATAAAAAAAGTTAATTATAATGAGAAATTTTTGGGCTTAACTATTTCAGCCAAATACGGCAATTTTGATATATAGTGACTGCGCCGGTCAATAATTCATTTTCAGAATAGCAGAAGCAAAATACGAAATATAAAAATTAAATAGGCTACGTACGTTACACTTTATAATTCAAAATGGACAATATTACCATTTGGCTGGTAGTCAAACACGTTTTGAGACTTGAGGGTGTGTTCTTTAAAAAAAAGTCCATATGGATCACATTTTTTCAGTTTTCTGAGGCAAGTCAAGTTAACCAGCGTGTCAACACTTCACGTGAGAGGAAATTTAAAAAAGTAATATATTAGACAACGCAATAACGCTAATATGTCAAGAAGAGTCATAGGTACTTACAAGAGCCACAAATATAACGCCTCGACAATGTAACACGTTTTCATGGCGTTCGTGGTCATTATGTGGTATTGAACAGTTAGCACAGCGTATAGAGGTTCGGTTTTAAACCATATTTTGCATCATAAATAGCCAGTATAGTCATGATAGTTGCCGTATAAAGAGAAATTTTTAGCACTTCCTAGGGAATAAAGTGAGAGCAAAAACATGTTTTTTTTTTTTTTTGCTATAACTTAAAGTAGTATACAAATATAATCCGTTCACGCAAATTTCCCACACTGGATTTCTTCAGCTTTTTTTTAGTGGGGTTTTTATTTCGTCAATTTATATGGATATGGTTCTGGAAAAACTTGCCCGAGGGAATGAAAGTTGAGTCTCCAAGTCGATAATGTCAGATTCATAACTTTAAGAACAATTTAATCCATTACACAGATGTGCTATTTGTTGGTTGAAGGCGACGATACCGCCAGGTATTTCGCAGGAATGTGCAAGCTGTCCGGCATTGGCGTCTTAGCTCCATTCTGGTACACTACACGTCGTATGTTTGCTAGCCAGAACGACGGTTACTAACAGCCCTGCTATCGGCTACTCTCTTTTTGGAGGGATGTACGGTGTAGGAACAGGTAACCTGAGAACTCAGAGCCGAATTCTTCCTACTTGCTGCTCAGGAAATATTAACTCCTACAATAGGTTCAGCGGAAGCGCGTCGCTTCGCCTAAGTGTTTTTCCACCTTCATTTTTGCCTAAAAGTCATTTTTCCATAAGCCGTTTTGCCTATTCATTTTGCCTAAAACTAGTTTCGCCTTAAATCGTTTTGCCTAATATTATAGCCCCACGCGTAACTTTACAGGCAGTCGTTTTGCCTAAAGTCGTTTCCCTAAAATAGTTTTACCAATAATTACAGTCCCTCGCTTAAATGTACAGATAGTCNTCGTTTTGCCTAAAGTCGTTTCCCTAAAATAGTTTTACCAATAATTACAGTCCCTCGCTTAAATGTACAGATAGTCGTTTTGTCTAACCATTTCGCCTATAATTCTAGTTCCCCGCATAACTTTCCAGGAAGTCCAGTTTGCCTAAAGTAGTTTTGCCTAGTCATTTTTGCCTAAAATCAGTTTGCCTGAAAGCAGTTTTGCCTAAAATAAGGGAAAACTATTTCAGGCGAAACGACGTGAACTCAGGTTCAGCATTGTAAAGGTAAATTAGTTTTCAAAGTCCAAAGCATTTATGAAATAATTGTAAATCTATGCAGCGTTAACAATTTAAGCACAGACGAGAGTGGTGTACCTTCGTTGACACAAGTGGATGGCTTTGAGAATATGAAGGGGTATGAGCGATAAGTGGTCACCATGCAAAACATTTATTGTAATGGATTCCAGAAATCGTCAGTGCCGTCTCAGAGTATAGGATGTTCACTGTAAAGTGAGCACTTTTGCAGCACTAGTTTCTTTTTCCTTTCAGCCATTTTCTATCCTTTAACCACCTTTTCAAATAAATATTGCCATATTAGTGNGGCACTAGTTTCTTTTTCCTTTCAGCCATTTTCTATCCTTTAACCACCTTTTCAAATAAATATTGCCATATTAGTGACAAACACAGTGTGTATATTCCACCGCACTCAGAAGTTAAAGTCTAAGGCTAACATCAAATATGTTTATTGACTATTATTCGAAACGAGAGGGCTTTCAGAAGTGCTCACTTTACCGTGAATAGCCTATACTTAATAATACAGCGGTGAAGTGGCGGCGTGTATTGCGTGCTCCAGCCACGTATGCCGGCAAAATGGCTTCACCACCCAGCAATATAGCGGAACGTAATTTACCAATTAGCTCCTGGAGACTTAACTTGTCAGACGGCAGCCCGACCAATAGGGAGTGTTTCCTAACGTGCAACAGCCTATCAGACCCAAGGTCCGTTTCCACAGCTTCGCGCGGCCAATGAGCGACTGAGTTCGCTTTCATCAGAGAAACCGACGCACCACCTAGCTGTTGTATATAGTCCGTTCACGGTTACGTCACACTTTTTAAATAAAACTTTTGAAAAATCATTCTTTATAATGACGTTTTTATTTGTTTTCTAAATATTTCACGTAGTCCATAACAATCGTTTAACACTTCTGTCAACGTAGCAGTGTCGTTTATTTGGTTAAATTGGACTGTTGCCAACATTTTATCAATAAATTAAAACAGTTAATTAATAATCAATATGGATTAAAACAGGCAGAAAATAGGTGTGTTGATGATGCTCAGTACGAAATAGTCATCATGCAAAATAATATTGAACAAAGTGCGGGTGAATACAGTGCTGTGTCTCTCTGATGTAATTTTTAGACTTATTTAAACATTTTTTGCATGAGGCGGAGGAATATCCTCAAAGTAGAACTTTAGCAGGGCTTCAGGAAAGTTGTAAGTAACGAAGAATGGGTTTTTTCGTTGCCCAAGCTCGCAGATATCTGGCGCACATCATAGGCATGGCACTAGTTTTGCAGTGCTGGAGAGTTGGCAGAACTGGAGCTGGCTTTGGTGGCAGCTAACTAGACTGCCTTCACCTCCCTCCACACGCGCGTCAGCGACGCGGAACGCTTATGCGCGCCGTAAACTGTAACTGATATGGCGGCGAGCTGGAACGTTATTCACGCGATTAAATAAAGCTGCGGCCATCGGGTTAGCTGGCAAGCACTTCGCTGGCGGCGGCCAAGCGCACACCTACACAGCCACCCACAGTCGGTTTTTCTGACGTTGACGTAGCTGGCTGCTTCGCCACATCCAACACGGCCTCGCCTCACTGAGCCCTGCACGATATTCCGGCACATCACGTTCAGAGTATATCGATAGTTGAGAGTATGTCGATAGTTGTAACATCGGTATTCAGACATTGTAACACAGGCACTATTCTGATACGGGCGAAACGCAGATTGTGACGAATTCCAGCTAGTTGTGGTTTTTTGATATTTGTAATATTATTATTTTTATGCTTGGGATGATGATGGTGAACATGATGCTGATGATCATCATGATGATCATGATGATGATTGATGTTGACATATGATAGTTATGATGGTGTTATGGTGATAATAATGATAATACGTCTTTATTAATGACATATTTACCATATTTTCTTACAGTGTATGTTGGAATATGGACATACAGCAGATACTGATTGAGTTGTCATTACACAGAAAATAAATTGATATACAATAGGATAATGGTACATATCAAAGTTATACGAACCCAAAAATATTAAAAAACCTTTAATAATTAAATAACAAGTTATTGACCTGGCAAAGAGTAAAGCAGAAACTATAATATGAAAATAATAAATTACAAGTATTGGTGTAGTTAGTACACACAATTAATACAACAGACTTCTCATATAACAATGAAATAATTAATCACTAAATTGAATTGCTATAAAAAGTATGTAACTTGAGTCATGAACAAAGTANAATTAAATAACAAGTTATTGACCTGGCAAAGAGTAAAGCAGAAACTATAATATGAAAATAATAAATTACAAGTATTGGTGTAGTTAGTACACACAATTAATACAACAGACTTATCATATAACAATGAAATAATTAATCACTAAATTGAATTGCTATAAAAAGTATGTAACTTGAGTCATGAACAAAGTAAACACATATAATCCGAACTCTACGGAAGTTATGAAAGTAAGAGAGTCCTAACATTTATATTGAAAACTTTGAAGTTTTCTATTTCCCGTATGCAGTAAAGCGTGGCTCAATTCTCTCTCAACAGCAGACCAAGACTGCTTTATGCACGTTCTGTGATTTTCATTCAACCCCCTTTTTTTGTTGTTGTTGTTATGTCAGCAAACCGTTTTTAGTGGGCGCTTCCAGTTGACTTGTTCGGAGACATTTTACACGCCTCTAACTTACACGACGAGAAAGTTATTCTGAGAATTGAGTATCAAGAAATACGTTTCAATGTTTGAACAGTCATGTTCGCGAGAGAAAACAGCAGAACGCAATGCCCGTGTCAACAGAATGTCGAAGCCGAATTTCGCCAGGTGTGGCTGTCAGAACTAACTATTACGTAGCTTATCAAGTATGGCAATAAAATAACCATTTCTTTGTGTGTGGAGGATTAAGTTTTACGTACACTCCTTACATCTTCCTAAACTCGTTTACTTTTCCTAGAAGTGACAGAGACGAGTGATTTACATATAAGAAACCGAGTCTGAGATGTCATTTCAAATCGAATACACAGGATGGGGCTATATGCAACCGGCAAACTTTGCGAGCTGACTCCTTAGGCAAAGTCAAATTGAAAATATACGGACAACTTCTACCTAAATGGAATATTGAGCTAGAGATAGGAGCCCTCAAAAATTAAGATTTAAAATTTTATTTTTGCAAAATATCGGAAACGAAGTGAGATTAATAAAAAATTATCCGAATAATGATTTTATATCGGGATATTGAACCTAAAAACAGACTCTCTTTAAAACTCCCCTCATAATAAAAATAACAGTGGTGTCCATCTTCTTTATGCAGGCAAATTTTATACTGTCAGGAATTATGAAATTCTGATGCCGTTTTTTTTAGCAGTATGACCTAATTAACAAAAATGAACCTCTTGTTGAAACTGCCCATAACACGCACTTTAGTGTAAAACGCACACGAAACCTTCAGCGGCAGCGACACAGTTCAAGGCGCATACGCAAAATCAATACATTTCTTACATTCTTCTTTTGTTTTTTTTTTCTAATCTATTTTAATAAGTTTTATTTAAAAGATTTTTGGAATCTTTTGAATTAGAATGTTTTTTAGTTTTTGTGACGCCTTTTAATTTACGCGGCCTTTGTAAGCGAAATCTCAGTACTTTATTTTATTAAATACGTGTAACTCTTGTTATTTAAACTTGTACATAAATGAAAAGTGTTACATTCGTGCATAACTTCACGTACATACAACACACATTGAGAGGGGATAAAGTGATAATATCGAAACGAATGTGGGTGTGGTTACAGAAAGTATAAGGAGCCCCCCCCCCCTTTTTCATCATCAGGAAAGAAATAGTTAGCGCCTATGCATGCATACAAACATGGGCCTCTTTACTCACCTGATCTAGACTCTCAGTGGCCACCCATCCTTCCAATCCCCTTTTCTTCTATTGTTAAACCTTCCTCTACCCCAACCTCTCGCATTGTTCACTATGTTACTTATGGACATGCAGAAGGAAATTTTATTTATAACGCGCCTGTTGCTGCAGCAGCTAGCTCGTAAGTGCTATACCTTCACCACAGGGATTGACTGCCGTGTTAGATGAGGATACGCCAAATCTGAAACTTATAATTTCCTTTCCATTTTCTAAAAATTATAGTGTAGAAATTTTACTAATACTTACTAAACACTTTAAAAATAATTTATATTTAAATAACTTATAACAACATTTAAAAATTATAACGTGGTTTCTAANTAATTTATATTTAAATAACTTATAACAACATTTAAAAATTATAACGTGGTTTCTAAAAAATGCATACAAACTTTCTTAAAACTTAAGCGTCATGTCGGGCAGGTAAAGATCATCGCCAGGTAAAGATCACGTAAAATAAATATGGCCATCGTCAAACTGGAATGACAGAGCACGAATAACTGTTTAACTTGGCACCACTTGCCATTCCAGAGATNCATGGGCCTCTTTACTCACCTGATCTCGACTCTCAGTGGCCACCCATCCTTCCACTCCCCTTTTCTTCCATTTCTAAACCTTCCTCTACCCCAACCTCTCGCATTTTTCACTATGATACTTATGGACCGGCTGAAGGAAATTTTATTTATCACGTGCCTGTTGCTGCAGCAGCTAGCTCGTAAGTGCTATACCTTCACCACAGGGATTGACTGCCGTGTTAGATGAGGATACGCCAAATCTGAAACTTATAATTTCCTTTCCATTTTCTAAAAATTATAGTGTAGAAATTTTACTAATACTTACTAAACACTTTAAAAATCATTTATATTTAAATAACTTATAACAACATTTAAAAATTATAACGTGGTTTCTAAAAAATGCATACAAACTTTCTTAAAACTTAAGCGTCATGTCGGGCAGGTAAAGATCATCGCCAGGTAAAGATCACGTAAAATATATATGGCCATCGTCAAACTGGAATGACAGAGCACGAATAACTGTTTAACTTGGCACCACTTGCCATTCCAGAGATNTATATGGCCATCGTCAAACTGGAATGACAGAGCACGAATAACTGTTTAACTTGGCACCACTTGCCATTCCAGAGATCTGTTTGATTGAAATTACTAAATTATACAACTACGAACACTAGAAAATTAATACATTTACGCACTTAACATTTGATCGTTATCCGTTATACCTTCCCCAAGTTCTCCCCAAAAAGTTGTTTCGATACGCCACTGATATTGCATACTTCTTACTTCAAAGTTGGTCTTACTGTTTCTTTACGATAAGAGCAGATACTGCAACACGTTACGACTCCGGCGACAAAGTAAATTAGCTCATTTTTTTAAATTACGACCCGCATGTTTGACTTTGCACATGTTCCTGCTGGGGTAGCAAGAGGGGTTATGAAGGGTGTGTAGATAGATACTTTGAGAGGAATGATTAAAAAAGAGTGTGGTGGAAAAGGGGAGAGGGGGACAACTGAAGGTTACCTCTTGGAAGTGAGGTCATCAGGAAGTCTATCATATAACGAACGGAAGCAACTGTGAAGGTCAGTACCGCCTGACACGACTACCACACACGTCGTATAAAATCATAAGAAAAGAAAGTAGTTCTTCAGCGAGTAGCCACACGCCCTACCGGAGATTCAAACGTCCCGGGTTTGCTTCTCGGTGGAACTGGAAATTCTTCATACATTGCACACTGTTAACAAAATTCGCCAGAAATCTTCGTAAACTCTCCGTAAAATTAAGGACACGTTGCTTTTCAAAAACGGACTCTCCGTAAATTTCACAGCACTTCCCGCGAATTCGCGGAACATTTCCGTAAATTGTATCGTTAGTTTTCTGTATTCCTGTTTTTCTAACTGTTCAACTGCATTCTTCTTGTTTTGCAGGCATAATTGCGGTATTTGATGTAACGACTTAAGCAACTTTTTTAGTGTCTACTAAAGTGTGTGTAGTTTAAGTGGTGATAAATGCTACAGACGCCTGATGCTATTTTTTGTGTTTGAAGGAATATGTATAAGAGGCGNTGTAGTTTAAGTGGTGATAAATGCTACAGACGCCTGATGCTATTTTTTGTGTTTGAAGGAATATGTATAAGAGGCGTGGATATTGCGACTGCAGCAGAAACTAATTTTCTGGTTACAGAAGCGAAAAAAACTTAGTGTAGACTCGACATTGTTCGTTACCGGAACCTAAAGAGAATAGCAAATACGGAGACTTTCCGTATGTTGTATTTACGGAGCCCATCTCCGTTTTTTCGTCTTTAAAGATTGCGTTTCCAAATACGCACTGTGCATTTCCGTAAAACTGTACGTAAATAAACGGAGATTTTTAACAGTGCAGTGGCGAAGCCGCGTCGCCAACTAAAGAGGGATCAAGCCTTCAGGAGCCTCTCTCAAAACAGTTTTGTTTATATATTAAACCTAATTTTGGTGCTGTCAAATCCTAGATTACTCTTTGCATGAAAAGACGGAGAAATGTCTATAATCCAGAAGAGAACATGCATATAAGTACGGTATCAAGATGCATTAAAATAATTTTTCAACAACCGTCATTGCAAAAATAAAATTTGAAATACGGATTTCAGTCCCGCATTGAGTCAGGTATACATAATTACGAAGACAAACATTAGAAGTTGTATACAATTTGTCAACGTTTCTCAATGAACGAAAACAGTTTCGGTGCCCATTTACTTTCATTCTTTCTTGCGTCCTTTCCTAAATTTAGGGAAGGTGAATGCACACCCTACCTTCACCCCCTTCCTAGTTTTTACGCCACTGTGTGTACGGAAAAATTTTCTTCTGGTGTGCAGGAGTGATTGTTGTGTTGTTCCTCCGCCTTCGTACAGCGCAAGGCAACGGCGAGCCACTGCGGGTATCATTTTACCCAGTTTGCCTTGAGCACACGGCGTTTGCCATTACCACAACGTCGCCCAGGAGACCGGCTCAGTTACCATCAAGAATAACTACTACGCCGAAGAAAATAAATGGGAAGAGGTAACCACCTACCAGGGGACAATCTTTCAAACCCGGCATCGTTGTGTAACACGTTCTCACATAGTAAGCAGACCTACCCAGCCAATAATCTGCCGTTAGACGATTCTATTCCTCGCATTTACTGACGTACACGACGCCAAACAAAATTCGCTGCTCGCATAAATTTATGGAGACAACTTTCTCGGCGGAGAATAAAATTTGTACGTTCTTGGTGCTTTTAACTGAAAATGCCTACCAGCATTCCAAATTAGTTTTTTTTTTTTTTTTTAAAGAAAAAAGGTAACTATTTAATCTAATTTATGATTTGAAACTTTGGTATTTACAAAATAACTATAGCAACATGTTTAGGCGTTTAACGGCTGGAATATTACACCTGATATTGAGTCCATATTTTCTACAGCAACGTATTCCTATTTTCAAACGAGAATGCCGAAGAAACGCATTTCACCCGAGCAAACAAAATTTGTATTGAATTATATATTTTAACAATATTTGTATTGACTTGAATTATATTTGTCTATTGCCAAGGCAAGCTTGCGGCAAGTGTTGCTAATTAAGCTTGCTACAAGCCTGGCCTGTGGAGACTAGTTAGCTTGACTCAAGCTTACAGGCTTGTCGTGACAAGTTCGATTCGAGCTTGACTCAAGTAGATTGTGCTTTTTGTATGGTGAGTAGTTTTTTTTTTACCTACATTTAAAGAGAATTCTGGTGCTGTAACTGCAAAGTATCCAACAATTAAAATAAACAACTGACAAAATGTAAACGATTTGCATAGTTAGCCAGAGTAATAATAGTTCAATAAAAATAAGTACTACAATTTTCAGAAAAAAATTTTAGGGACGTACTATTGTGACGTAAATGGATTTTATTGTTTCTATTCTAGTCCGTGAGAAAATGTTCAAGTACTCTGAAAATAAAAAAAAAAAACGATACAGGTCTCAAAGTTACGCCCATCCAAATGTATAAAAACAATAATAATAATAATCTCACCACTAAAAATTTCCTCGACGAAGACATCCGTTGTGTTTTGAAGTTGTACGTCTTTGTTTGTAATTTTTAAATAAAACAACTCTACAGGAAAAAAATTGTATAGTTCATTTTACCTTGCACTCGCTCATCGCGGGCGGACAGTGCGTGCACAATAAACGGCCGCCCTACCAGACCAGACCCTTGTAATTTGAATAGGGAAAACGTTTCCTTAACTGAAGATAGAAGTTCTAAGGTCTTACAACTTAGGCATTTAAAAAAAGTATTTCATATTCAAACAAAGTATATACTATGTTCACATAACGAAAATATACAACGAAAAATCACGTAGTTTCTCTCTTTAGATACCGCATAAACACGTGTTTGATTTGCGTATTTAAAATTTGATGGTGGTAGCACAGTATTATTTTTTTAAGCGGCCTTCGCGTCTGTTTATTTGTATCACGTGTATTTTCACGACTATAAGAATGAAACCGGTTATAAAGTAGTGTTTCGCTTTTATGGTTTCAGTTCATATCCGCTCAAACGTATTTGTGACATAAAATAACTGTGAATAAGCGACGCATCAATAATATTAGCAAGAAGGCATACATTCTAAGAAATTATTTGCAAATTTACTGCATCAGTGTATACGTATAGTGGGGAAGCGCATATGGTAAAATTATTTCCCGTACATCCATGGTAGCATTCCTACATTTGCATAGGAAACAGTCAAATGCGTACGGAAGTTCCCAACTTTGCATCATATAGTGATACTAAACGTTCCAACATTTGCAGTTTGATGTGTGGTAATATTTTCACACAGTTTAGGAAGTTTGCTCGAAATTTTCTTTACAGTGTAGCTCCGTCACCATAAAAAAAACAGATGGCGAGGTTTCCACATTTCGACCAACATAACAAAGCGAAAATTTGTATTTTTCTCTGTGTTCTAACGTTGGCAGTACCGTAGAACTTATTTCGGCTTGCTACGGTAAACAAATGAATAGGAAAAGTNGTTGGCAGTACCGTAGAACTTATTTCGGCTTGCTACGGTAAACAAATGAATAGGAAAAGTTTATCTTGTTATACTGTTGTGTTACAACTCTTATCCGCATTACAGCAGCTCTTGAGAACTGTGAGCCAACCTCTGTGNGTTTATCTTGTTATACTGTTGTGTTACAACTCTTATCCGCATTACAGCAGCTCTTGAGAACTGTGAGCCAACCTCTGCAGACGTGGAGTAGCGGCCTCTGCCTCTCCAAGTAACACGGCCTAGCTTTTCGCGGTACACACCCTGGGTACTGTGGTCGGCCAGGAAACTGGTCATCTAGAGCCCAACCCCTAGCAGGTCAACGGCCACAGCGCACTGCACCGTTATTATTAGACACACTGCTGGTTAATCAACACACACTCCAAGAATGTCTCGGACGGTTTGTCCCCTCCTCCACCCTCACTCTCTGAAGCCGAAGTCGGTTGGGGACGCGATGACGGACGGGCGCGCTCCTGGGACGCGAGACTTCCACACCTGCCAACAAAACCTCCAGCCCTGGGCAAGACAAGTGCATGGGGACGGCACTACAACACCTGCGCCTGCAAAAACACTTACTGCAACCAACCACCCCCAACAATCCCGCATCCAAGCTGGATTCGGAGAAATGGAAACTGTAACCATATGGACCCAAGAACAACGCTGACAACTGCGCCAATGACAAGTAGACTCCGGCGATAAAAAAAAACGCCTCAGCCAGTCGCCGTTAGTGGCGCCGCAGCCCATACCGGTTTCAAACCGGTAGAGTACCCTGCGGGAAGTCTCATTATGATGCTACAAAACCTGGCCCTTCAGGTTGCCCACAAGCCACCACAAAGCCACGTTCCCATGCCAACAGACTGGGAAAAAAAAACACGCAATTTCCTTTTGGTCGTACCAGACACCACACAATACTCATTGCTGGTTGCCATGCTCGGTTCCATCGACAAAACCGGCTACACCTTCCCCACCACCCGAAACGGCCTTCAAATTCGCATTGTGTCGACCAATCGGTACTTGCGTTCGAAAGTCGCAAGCGTGCTGCAAGCGAACCGCACACAGNGTACCCTGCGGGAAGTCTCATCATGAGGCTTCCCAAACAACACCTGGTCCTTCAGGCCGCCCACAAGCCACCACATAGCCGCGTTCCAATGCCAACAGACTGGAAAAAAAAACACGCAACTTCCTTCTTGTCGTACCTGACACCACGCAATACTCATTGCTGGTGGCGATGCTCGGTTCCATCGACAAGACCGGCTACACCTTCCTCACCACCCGAAACGGCCTTCACATTCGCATTGTGTCGACCAATCGGTACTTGCGTTCGAAAGTCGCAAGCATGCTGCGATACAGTACTTCAATTACAGCATCACAGACGACAAAACCCCAAAAAAGTGGTGTTTGACTTAGCGCCTAGCACCGGAAAAGATGACATCAAAAGAAATCCTGAAGGCCACGGCTACAACACACTGAATATTAACCAACTCCACAAAAAATTGGAGATCGCTAATATCCCATTAAATTAACATTGCAGCCGCAACGCTTTTTCTGCGTGACGCCCCTCGAGAAACACCAGATTAAACATGACAGTGGTTCGTCCTCTCATCTACCAGAAAAGGCCGCAAGACGTTCCCCAGTGTAGTAATTGCTTGGCACTAGGTCACAATGAAACCAGTCTGCCCACATTGCGTCGGGACACACCCCCAGGACGCCTTTGCCAGCCTATCCCAGAGCCCTATTTGCCGTAACTGTCAAGGCATCCACTCAGCACTGTCAAAACTTTGCCCAAAGTACTCCGAACTTGTTCAAAAACGCCAAGCACAAGCTGAAAAAATCAAAGCAAAACAGCAACGATCATCTAAGCCTGTTTCAGTGCCGGCTCGAAACCTTGCCGACTATCGACCAATCCCAGACGCAAAAAACCTGCCACGTAGCCTTTCATACGCACAGGCGTGTAAAGGCCTTCAGCAACCCGATACAGTCCCAACTCTGCCCCTAGTAGCGCCAGAAACAACAACACAACACTTTGCCAGGCCCATCCAAGCAACCACAATACCAGCCAATCAATCCACACCCGTAAGTGTGTCGGGAGGACTCGGAGAGACGCTCCAGGACATTAACACGCTCATGTGGTTTTCGTCGGAGTCCAACTTTGCAGCCATCATGGCGCACTTCCGACCTTACGTTGCCAAAAACCAAACACTCACTAACCCACAAGAAAAATCCTGGCTTCTTCTGGAGACATTAAATTCTGCGACTTTAAACCGGCTCAAGGATTCAGACAATCTTAACTTTCCCCTCACTGAGCTGTTCCGGAAAATTACTGGTATTTTGAACATAAATACAAACTCTGACGAGAGACACAAATGCGAATTTTAATTCATCGCAGCACTTTTTGTTTGTAATTAAATAATCCTTGCTGCACTCTGCAAGCAAATAACTGTTTCACTCACTAATATATATCATCAATTAATTTTACCGAATAGCAATCCACTAGTAAATGTTTTAATGGTTTTTTAAATTCAAAAATAGTTCATTGCAAACAATCTGAACAAACCTATAATTTCCAGATATTAATTTTTTTTTTTATTCCATAACTGGGAAAAATAATCTACTAAAAAGTTTTCCACTCATTATATATTCAAAGAAGTCAGTTTAGTTGCTTAACTGCCCAAATCAAAAGCTTTTAATTTTTCCGATTCAATTTTTCACTTACAAAATCTGTTTCACGTAAAAATAAGATAGTGCTGCTATCTCTTGAGTAGCAGATAGTAACTTCGCCTACAGCGAGACCTCTCGGCCAATCAAAGACCTCTAACCACGTAAAACTAAAAATTATAATTTTCAGCTCGTTTTTAAAGATTTCTTAAGCAAACTTGTGGCTTTTTTCAAGGAAACATTAAGCAAACAACTTGTTAAACTGTTTTAAACTCCAAATTACACGCCCTCGGCGTTTTTTTGCAAACCAAAATCGTTTTAAAACCGAGAATTTTTATCCACTTTTAATTGCTCGCTAGAGTAGCACTCGCACATGAGAAAAACCTAATTACAAACAATTCACTACATAAACAGAAACAACAAATGCTTTTAAAACTTTAAAAATTTGTATTTCTAGTCAACAGCACCTTTTAATCACGATTAAGAATGCCCTTCAGTAACAGTTTAAGGAACAACTTTATTTTAACAATTCATACATTTTCCCAGACCACGCCCTCACGACGTACCATAGCTTTACAACAAATTTGGCATTTAGAATCCACTTGAAATATTTTTAACAACATAACCGCCACCGAGTCCACTCGTGGGCTTGCCGGAGGGGAAATTACAAGACCTGTAATATTCAAAATTTCCATTATTTATTGAACGACAGAACGGAGTTAGTTACTCCCACCTTCCCCCTCCCCTCCTCCCTATTTCCCCGCTGGCAGGGGGAATGAGGGAAACATGTTGGTAACCTGTCCATCGGGGAGACCTGGTTGACAAGGACTAAATACTCGCTGGCCCCGCCGCCGGTGCTACAAGTTGAAGGATAACCAGACCGGAGGATGGTGGGGGGAGGGGGGGAGGTCCTCTCCCTCACTAACGTGATGGTTCATAATGGTAACCCATTGGATGGACAAGAGCCCCACAAGGGCTTGTTTGTACCTCCCCCGCGCTGAGGGTAGCTCCCAATGATAACGAACGGCGGCGTTATTCTCATTTTCTCGATGCCTCCAGAGCACATAACTATATCGACAAAACGGCCGTTATAGAGGGTATAACAAGATGACAATTACAATGTATGTTGTATATGTTTATGTATATGGCCAAGAAAAAGGAATGCTTGGAGCTGTAGTTGAATGCGTGAACAAATGATTTATTTCGGGGATTTGATATGCTCAATTGTTGCATATTTGTAAACTATTGAGATCACATTATTAGATGCGACATTGTTTAAGAAAGTGAAAATGAAAGTAGTATGGCTCTTCGCTGAATATAGTTACGTCAGTATTCATCAGAGCACATATATAAATATGCATGTTTCATTGCATATGCATATGCAGCGCGTTGATTATAGAGAATCAAATATTTTTGGAAAATGGCAAAACATATCTCAGAGCTTAATTTTTGGGTTTACTGATTACATTGAAGTATTACTGCGTGTGCATGTTTTTATTGCGTCATATTGCTCCCCCCCTCCCCACTTTAACGATGGAAGCTGAATCACTTTTTAAACGGCTCAGATAGCAGGTCAATCAATATTTTTGTAAAATATTTTTACTCGTTTACTGTCGTTATTTTGTAAAGTTTTTTGTCAGTTCGTTTAAATAAAATTTTATTTTATTATTACATTTATATACCCCAACATTTCCTTGTTTTTTCCGAATCCTTCACACTATCACCTTGCCAGCATTTATACATCACGTTTTCCTTCGGAAATTTGTGTAAACACACCATTCCTGCCTTTATTTGCTTGATTTTAATCAGCGGAACCGAATAATATTTTTTCTAGAAAGTTAACTTATTTTATGGGAAAAAATTATGATTTACACAATGCCAGTCAGAAATCGTCCGTTTTCACATAAATTAAATTTCATTTTACTGCAGTCAGTCATATCAACAAAGGCAGTTTATACCCGTATATAGAAGTACATATTTTCGCCATTTAGCTCGAAAACGCAAATACTTATATGCTCCAGGCGCGAATGGAGGGTACGAACCATAGACTAAAGATGAGGTCTTCTGCGCATGTACCCAACATTGACCTACCCCAAATGTACGCAACTGTCAAATTCACATTGCCAACAGTGATGAACGTGATTGTTTTTATATAATTTTTTTAATGGCAAGAACTATTATATCAATAAAATACTTTTACCAATTTGAATGTAACGAAACTACGAGTATATTACAAACCGGTTACAGGAAGTATAAAAACATATCTTAGTAATTGTTTACTGAACATTGTTGTATTACTCGACCGCGACAAAGTGTGCAGCCGGTGATGGGAATGGCACCAGCGCTAGGAGCAGGTATTTAAGCCCAGATACAAAACCACGCGGTTTCCCGCTGGCCGTGTTGGCGGTAAAGCAGTTCGATGTTGGGGACACGGAGATTGGCTGTGCGCTGCCAGAGAGATCGCTCCACCTCCTCGTCTTCAGNAAGGGAGTCTGTCTTCTTAACCAGTCACTGATTTCTAAACACGCTAGTCAACAAGGTAAAGATGACTCTTAACCTATAGCATCACAGACGGCAAAACCCCCAAACAGTGGCGTTTGACTTAGCGCCTAGCACCAGAAAAGATGACATCAAAAGAGATCCTGAAGGCCACGGCTGCAACGCACTGAATATTAAGCAACTCCACAAAAAATTGCAGATCCCAAATATCCCATTAAATCAACATTGCAGCCGCAACGCTTTTTCTGCGTGACGGCCGCGCAAAATATAACACTTCCATCCCTCGAGACAGTCGCCAGATTAAACATGACCGTGGTTCGTCCTCGCATCTACCAGAAAAGGCCGCAAGACGTTCCCCAGTGTTGTAATTGCTTGGCACTAGTTCACAATGAAACCAGTCTGCCCACATTGCGTCGGGAAACGCCCCCAGGACGCCTTTGCCAGCCTATCCCAGAGCCCTATTCGCCGTAACTATCAAGGCACCCACTCGGCACTGTCAAAACTTTGCCCAAAGTACTCCGAACTTGTTCAAAAACGCCAAGCACAAGCTGAAAAAAATCAAAGCAAAACAGCAACGATCATCTAAGCCTGTTTCAGTGCCTGCTTGAAACCTTGCTGACTACCGACCAATCCCAGGCGCAAAAAACCTGCCACGTAGCCTTTCATACGCACAGGCGTGTAAAGGCCTTCAACAACCCGATACAGTCCCAACTCTGCCCCTAGTAGCGCCAGAAACAACAACACAACACTTTACCAGGCCCACCCAAGCAACCACAATACCAGCCAATCAATCCACACCCCTAAGTGTGTCGGGAGGACTCGAAGAGACACTCCAGGACATTAACACGCTCATGCGGTTTTCGTCGGAGTCCAACTTTGCAGCCATCATGGCACACTTCCGACCTTACATTGCCAAAAACCAAACACTCACTAACCCACAAGAAAAATCCTGGCTTCTTCTGGAGGCATTAAATTCTGCGACTTTAAACCGGCGCAAGGTTTCAGACAATCCTAACTTTCCCCTCACTAAGCTGCTCCGGAAAATTCCTGGTATTTTGAACATAAATACCAACTCTGACGAGAGACACAAATGCGAATTTTAATTCATCGCAGCACTTTTTGTTTGTAATTAAATAATACTTGCTGCACTCTGCAAGCAAATAGCTGTTTCACTCACTAAATATATATCATAAATTAATTTTACTGGCCACCAATTCACTAGTAAATGTTTTAAAGATTTTTTTAATTCAAAAATAGTTCATTGCAAACAATCTGAACAAACGTATAATTTCCAGATATTAAAATTATTTTTATCCCATAACTGAGAAAAATAATCTGCTCAAAAGTTCTCCACTCATTATATATTCAAAGAAGTCAGTTTAGTTGCTTTACTGCCCAAATCAAAAGTTTTTAATTTTCCCGATTCAATTTTCCACTTACAAAATGTGTTTCACGTAAAAATAAGATAGTGCTGCCATCTCTTGAGTAGCAGATAGTAACTTCGCCTACCGCAAGACCTCTCGGCCAATCAGAGACCTCTAACCTCGTAAAACTAAAAATTATAATTTTCAGCTCGTTTTTAAAACGTTCTTAAGCCAACTTGTGGCTTTTTTCAAGGAAACATTAAGAAAATAACTTATTAAACTGTTTTAAACTCCAGATTACACTCCCTCGGCGTTTTTTTGCAAACCAAGATCGTTTTAAAACCGAGATTTTTTATCCACGCTCCCTAGAGTAGCACTCACACAAACCTAGTTACAAACAATTCCCTACATGAACAGAAACAACAAATGTTTTTAAAACTTAAAAAAAAATTGATTTATAGTCAACAGCACCTTTTAGTCACGCTTAAGAATTCCCTTCAGTAACAGTTTAAGGAACAACTTTATTTTAACCATTCATACATTTTCCCAGACCACGCCCTCACAACGTACCATAACTTTACAACAAATTTGGCATTTAGAATCCACTTGAAATATTTTCAACAACTTAACCACCACTGAGTTTGCTCGTGGGCTTGCTGGAGGGGAAATTACAAGACCTGCAATATTCAAAATTCCCATTATTTATTGAATGACAGACCCTAGTTAGTTACTGCCACCTTCCCCCTCCCCCTCCGCCCTATTTCCCCGCTGGCAGGGGGAATGAGGGAAACATGTTGGTAACCTGTCCACCGGGGAGACCTGGTCGACAAGGACTAAATACTCACTGGCCCCGCCGCCGGTGCTACAAGTTGAAGGATAACCAGACCGGAGGATGGTGGGGGGAGGGGGGAGGTCCTCTTCCTCACTAACGTGATGGTTCATAATGGTAACCCATTGGATGGACAAGAGCCCCACAAGGGCTTGTTTGTACCTCCCCCGCGCTGAGGGTAGCTCCCAATGATAACGAACGGCGGCGTTATTCTCATTTTCTCGATGCCTCCAGAGCACATAACTATATCGANGGGTAGCTCCCAATGATAACGAACGGCGGCGTTATTCTCATTTTCTCGATGCCTCCAGAGCACATAACTATATCGAAAAAACGGCCGTTATAGAGGGTATAACAAGATGACAATTACAATGTATGTTGTACATATATGTTTGCATATATGGACAAGAGAAAGGAATGCTTGGAGCTGTAGTTGAATGCATGAACTAATGATTTATTTCGGGGATTTGATATGCTCAATTGTTGCATATTTGTAAACTATTGAGATCACATTATTAAATGCGACGTTGTTTAAGAAAGTGAAAATGAAACTAGTACGGCTCTTCGCTGAATATAGTTACGTCGGTATTCATCAGAGCATATATAAATATGCGTGTTCCATTGCAGATGCATATGCAGCGCGTTGATTATAGAGAATAGAATTTTTTCGGGAAATGGCAACCACATATCTCAGAGCTTCATTTTTGGGTTTACTGATTATATTGAAGTATGTTTTTATTGCGTCATATTGCTCCCCCTCCCCCCTCCACACTTTAACGAAGGAAGTTGAATCACTTTTTAAACGGCTCAGATAGCAGGCCAAAAAATATTTTTGTAAAATAATTTTACTCGATTACTGTCGTTATTTTCTAAAGCTTATTGTTAGTTCGTTTAAATAAAATTTTATTTTATTATTACATTTATATCCCCCAACATTTCCTTGTTTTTTCCGAATCCTTCGCACTATCACCTTACCAGCATTTACACATCACGTTTTCCTTCGGAAATGTGTGTAAACACACCATTCTTGCCTTTATTTGCTTGATTTTAATCAGCGGAACTGAAAATTTTTTTTCGAGAAAGTTAACTTATTTTATGGGAAATGCCAGTCAGAAATCGTCCGTTTTCACATAAATTAAATTTCATTTTACTGCAGTCAGTCATATCAGCAAAGGCAATTTATAAGAAGTACATATTTTCGCAATTTTGCTCGAAAACGTAAATACTTATATGCTCCAGACGCGAATGGAGGGTACGAACCATAGACTAATGATGAGGTAGACCGCTTATTCGTCTTCTGCGCATGCACCCAATATTGACCTGCCCCAAATGTACGCAACTGTCGATGTCACATTGTCAACAGTGATGAAAGTGATTGTTTTTATATATTTTTTTTAATGGCAAGAACTATTATATCAATAAAATACTTTTACCAATTTGAATGTAACGAAACTACGAGTATATTACAAACCGGTTACAGGAAGTATAAAAACATATCTTAGTAATTGTTTACTGAACAGTGTTGTATTACTCGACCGCGACAAAGTGTGCAGCCGGTGATGGGAATGGCACCAGCGCTAGCAACAGGTATTTAAGCCCAGATCCAAAACCACGCGGTTTCCCGCTGGCCGTGTTGGGAGAAAAGCAGTTCGATGTTGGGGACACGGAGATTGGCTGTGCGCTGCCAGAGAGATCGCTCCACCTCCTCGTCTTCAGCCTGTGGTACGAACCACCTTGTCCCGCNCCGCCCCTGCCACACCCCATCACCCCCTGCACACTCCACCCATCACCAGAACCAGTGAAAAGGGCGGCTTTTGCATCATTCATGAACTCGCTGCCGAGCGGAAATTGTTCCCGGCTAACGTGGGCGTGTGAAAGCGCTGGCCGTTCGTCGAACAACCCCAGCGGCGTAATTTTGTATTCGGCCAGTTACCAGTGCATACGGGACGATAACCGACGCGCGGTGGTAAAGGCAGCAGCAAACAACCAAAACAGATTTAATAAACCGTAAAAAAAAAAAAAAAGTGTACTCCATTCCTGGTTACTTCCAACTTTTCTGAAGCTCTGCCAAAGTGGTTGCCATATTCTTTTTGCGGGCAAATGTTTGTCAAGAATTGTGAATTAATGTTAAATGATCGATTATACACAATGAAATATCAGTTGCGCCAAGCGTCTGGATTATGTTATTATATTGTTTGTAATTATCAAGATTGTAAAATTCCTGTTTTTAAAGAGGCCCAAATGCATATAAAAAATTTACATATTTAATGAAAAAAGAAATAAAAGAGATTGAAGTGATATATTCACAGTTAGGACTAATGAAACCATTAACTAAAGAAGAAATAATTTGTTATAATGAATAAAGTAAATGCACAGTATGCGAATGCGATTATACAAATCTTAACTTAGTTTATAAAGTTGCACCAAAGGGTCAACACACCGTATTCGTACGCACTCAGTTAAAAAATATTTTTGATGAGAACTATTATATACTACCCATTACAAACCCATATTTTCTCACATTTTTTAAAAATATTTACTATAAGTTAAATGTTGTAATTTATAGTCAGAATAGAAGTAAAAGTTCAGTTTTACCAAAAATAAGATATTATCTTAACAGAATTACAAAAAACATATTTATTATACGGCAGCCTTGTCAATTAAAACGGTAACCTATCGGTTTCCTTACACTGTTCGCGAGACCACACTGAGGCCCGTATCCGACCTGTCAGCTTATACTAGTTACGTACGCACATTTGCTTACTTGTCCACACTATTCAGACGGGTCATCGCCTCTTCATGCCAACTCTCTTCACACATTCTGGCGGCAGTAGCATGAACTACGAGAAAAGAGAAACATTTGCTACATACTTTTCACAAGTATCTTATCCAAGTCTCTTACGTACACATTTTATGTCACAGTAAGAAATCATCGACAATCACCATGGAAAATCATTTTCAAAATGAAACTACATTTTTTTTTGTGGTGTGTCAACGGAGGCAGTGCAGCGAATGCTATATAACGGTAGTGAATTAACGACCCTGTTTTAAGCCCGGAAAGGTGATAGGCGACGGAACTCGAGTTCTGCGGACTCAACAGCTGATATATGCCGATTCAGTTCTTAAAGCCTTGACCATCCCCTACAAACTTATGCAATGTCTGGCTAGTAGTGCGACAGTCATCATGACATATGTCTCCTTGTATGAATGGATTTAATGTTACTTGCAATATAGCAATGGGACATCCCTTATTTTCTGTATCAGATTCCAAACTAGCTTTCATGCTGCTCCGATCGTGTTGATTAAGCGACCACGGCTGTCGAAAACCCGAGCCTGCCCTTCTATTGAACTACTGAAGGAAGCACGAACAGTTAGGTTTCTTTACTGTGAAAAGTGTTTATCTTGAATGGTATAAACGTTCCTGTTATTCAACTCGTGATAGTGTCGCACAGTCGCTTCAACACGAATAAAATGACTACACTCATAAATTAAATAATGAAAGTACACGAATTAATCATTTATACCTACCTGTCTTGCGCCATAAAAATTGACGTAGCGAGATAGTGAACGCTAATAAAAAAAAAGTTTGAACGATGATTGAGTGCGATTGACGATATTGTCACGTTAGTGTCACTCAAGATAGATTATCTCAGCTTCAACAACTCCATTCTAGATCACTGTTGACAGCCGAAGGAGGCGTTTCCAACCACGTGTTTACATTCTTGTCGTCAGTGTTTCACAGTACTTTTCAGGGGCAGCTTGTATTTTCAAGCGGGAAAATGGCTCTTAATTGACCATGGTAGTACATATTAGGGTCTGCACGTGAACGTCATAGACAGTTATCATATCGTTGGTTCACTACTAGGTGAATCCTTTCCAAAGATGCTCGGGCTCTTTCTGCAGACCTTTCTGTGTACTTTACTGACATACGGAAAATTTAACTCTGACATGGACGAAGTGCGCTGATCAGTTGTCAATGTGAAAATGTTTCAATCATTAATATAATGATATTAGGTCAATCCTTGCTATGATGTGTGTAAAACAAACAGAAGCTGATTTCAGTTACTGTTAATTCAGATACTACGCATTTAATAAGAAGTGTAGTCCAAAGAACTTATTTTCCTACTTATCTACCATCCAAATACTTCAGTCACTGAGAATGATTTTTTCCCAAGTGTTAGGTTTAACAGTGCTTAAATTTACCATGAACTAGATATAGCCCAAATCAATTGCATGCATTTGCCGCATAGATGCACTTGATTTGTATAAAATGATTTTTGACTTGTTCCGCCTTCTACAAAACTAGGCGTCATTAGATTATAATAGAGGATAAGGTAAATGCCCGCTACCCATCAGGGAGCAAGACCCAGGAAGACAAGATGGCAGCTGCTCTGCAAGAAGCAAGACAATTGGGAAAGGTATAAGCGGCTACCCAGAACGTGGTCACTACTTGGGGAACGAGTGGGGGATAGAGGAGAGGATAGAGTATCAAATCAACATTTGATTTTGCATGAGAAGGCTAGGACCACTGCTGGCTTGGACTACGAAGTCTACATTTAACATACTATGCATGGGCAGTGGCACAACTGGAGTGGTTAGGCACGATATACATGATGTATCTCGACTAGGCAGACAAACTTCGGCTGCGGGTAAGTCACAAAAAAAAAAGTGAAAACATGTATACGACTTATGGTCTAATATAAAGTGAATCCTCAGGCTGGTACATATCTTTGAAGTTGAACCTGATGCAGTAGTTCATTACAAATATTGTAGAACATTTTTAATGTGGAACATTGTGTGTCTGAATAATATGTAACGCAACAAAGATCTGTAAACACCACAACACCTGTCTGTCGCTGTCATCGAATTATTTCATGAAAATAATCACTGTTAGTAGCCTTATAACGACTTTATCTCCTTGACGTTGTAGCATGCTTGTGATTTAAAAAATGAATTACTAATCCGTATGTCACAATTACCTTTACGCGTAGTTCAGACACTTAGTTTCCATCTGCAGTGGTTTTTCTTGCTTAAGTTCCAGAACTTGACTAGTTTCAAGCCAAGCTCGTGGAACCCTTGCAGTTTTGTTGTAGAGAACCTGGCCCCGGGGCCACAGTAGTTGTAACGAACTAGTGCCAATTACGTTTTCACCTTTTTTTCGTGATTGACTTGCAGCTGAAGTTTGTCTGTCAAATTTAGACATTCCTATATACAGGTCAATTGTAAGTCGATTTACCTACATATTTGTCGTGTTCGTAAGAATTCAAAGGAAAAATATCGCAATAAACAAAATCATAAAACGTTATTTTAGATTGTGTCATTGTTAAATCTAATACAGCTCTAAGTCTTGGTATTTGCTCTACTTCTGGGCGATGTGTAGAGTTTCTATTGTCGTCAGCGAGCGGTAACAGGCACCATGTTGGTTACTTCTTCACCTATTTAATATTTACACTTTGTAGAGGGGGTTACTTCAAAACTAGCCATGGCATGACAGATTGCACCGATGATTTACACCGCAAGACTCTGGATTTTAATCCCCTATAACCCACGAACTTGTGCACCCTTTGCAATTTCTTTAGGCCAATTCAGTAGGAAAATCCATCCTCGACACCCGAACTGAAATAAAATAAGCAAAAAAAAAGTTGTATATAGCTATATCCGAGACGGGAATCGAACCCACCACCACCCAGATTTTCAGCGCAGGAAGCCAAATTTCGTAGCAAGACGCGTGCTTTCTACTGCAAGGGTTAATACGCACAACGCAAACCTACCTAAGGCTTATTTTGCGTGCGCCATTTTGTGCTGGAGGAATTGTTTTCGCTTCACTAATCTCAACTTTCGCCACTAAATGTCAGTTAAAGTTCATGCTAGCTGACTGTTGTTATGATGCTGGACCAACAAAAATTAAAACAAAATTACAATTTTCCAATTGTCATATTTCTTACAGTCGTGACTCAAATAGGCTACTACAAATCAATAAAATTTGGAAGTGGCTTTCCTTCTCGCAGTAGGACAACAATAATAGTATAGGTAAACGGAGCTTTAACTATGAAATCAAAATAATCAAATTTGTATCCTTGAAATTGTAATATTTAGGCCTACTGGGACTTTAATGTTTGCAAGCTGAGAATTCCATCTAGGTGGAATCTTTGTCCTGAAGTTAGGTGCTGCATTGATGTCGCTTTATCTCTGCGAAGGTGTGCGGTATTACACTGAAAACATATTACTGGCCAGTTTAACTGTACTTTTGTAATGCCTCAACCGACATTACTTTGTGTGAATATTAGTATGCCCAACCATGTCCGGTTTTGGGCACAGAGTAATCCTTTGAATGTACATAAATGCTGTTTTTACATGTATGAATAAATTAGTTTAATTTGTGAAGGAAATGGTCACAGAGTTAGCTTACCAGCATAAAAAACGAGGCGTTTTTAAGCACATGAAAATAAAAAAGCAATCAATCTGCTGATCCACATATTTGTGGGATCAGAAATTTTAAAACTGAAAGGAACTATCGCAATTTGCCTTTCCAGAAAAGAAACTTCTTCCATGACTGTTGATAACACGTCACGCTAACACAGTAACCGGTTACGTTACTTGTTATTAAGTGAAGTCGTAAACAACGTATCGTTACCGCTGGCTGAGGTATTTGACTTCTGCTTGTTTCGTTTCGGACGGCTATCGTTTGTCTTCTAGATTAAAACAACTTCCAGGTGAATTTGACAGTTCCGACATTTTTAATGTTATGTAAGTTTTCCCTATCAGCGATGTAGACGCAGAAGCCAGTTTTGACTATTGTTTTGCACGCCTACAAACAATTCTAGCTACACAAAGTGGCACTAAGTAAGATACATCAAATTTGCCACAAAATTCTAGATTTTTATGAAATTTGGTAGGTGAAATGCAATAAACATCTGAAACCCAAAAAAGTTCAACTATAATTAAAAATACGATTTTTTTTCGGTGTTAATTAAAAAAAATGCTTAAATTTACTTTTAAATAGCAGGGAAGCTATCTAGGACTCCTTGCAAAGCTGGAAGAATCTCATTTATTTCTCGTTTATTAAAAATAAAAACAAATAAAATGTAAGACTAAGCAGAGATTCCTAAGCTGACATTTATATTTTTGAAACAGGTTGTTTAAAAATTGAGATTTAATCATTTGAAGCATAAGCCAACATTTTTCGTTAGACGTTTGCATGAGTGCATTTGCATAAAAATTTGAGCTGTTAGGGGTAGTCACTAATAGTTTTAAAAAAAACAACTTCAAATTTAAGATTTAAAAGAAATTGACTCATACGTACCAAAGAAAACCCTTAAGATAATTTATATATTTTGAAAACGCAAACATACAGATCCTCTATATTGTGTATTTCCATAACAGAAAAGTCTGTTCATCTTCCAGGATCTGAGGTGGCACAACTTCCGAAGTAACAGCAATACTTCGCTGAAAATAAAGATTATTTGACAGGATAACTTTCAATATTATTTATTATAAAACTGCCAAGAATTTACTAAATATTGTGTTTAAAAAAATTATTGTAAGTTAAATATTTAGTCGACCTACATATTACAAATAAAAATATTCATTAGAAAAACTAGAACTGTTAACAGCAATAAAGTTCAATATTTATGCCGTTTGTTTATTATGTATTTATTGGGGGTGTTTAAATTATGAGTAAACGTTAATATTGTTAAGTATACGGATTAAGCTATAGAATGGCATACGTGCTTGTCTGGACAAGTTCAGTTTTCGCATTCAGCGGGGAGTGCCTTCACAGGCTTATTTCCAAGGNATGGCATACGTGCTTGTCTGGACAAGTTCAGTTTTCGCATTCAGCGGGGAGTGCCTTCACAGGCTTATTTCCAAGGTAGCTTCACCGGTGTGGCTTTGATTTCTTTTCCACGCAGTATTCAAGAGAAGTTGTAAAGTATTTGTTATAACACGAAGTAAAGCGTCAATTCATGTTTTCCCAACTACTGAAATTATCACATAACTTAGAGTGTACTGTTACTGATTGCATCATCACAGGAAAGCCATGCCGTAAACTTTATTATTCTTGCTTGCAATACTACATAATATTTCTGGGTTCACTGAAGAAATTACATTTTTTTTAAATTAAAAAATGGCTGAAGTTATATAAGTGCTATTTGTAACTACCAAGAAAAATAATTTTTCGAAATATATCTTTAAATTTGTGGAAATATTACACAATGGTGAAAATCTGTTTGAGATCTCTCCAGAAAATAAGCGTTGTTACTTTCAACCTGCAGAACTGAGTTGAACTGAATAAAATTCCAAGGAATCAGTAAAGCCCTGTGCACAAAAAGATTGAAACCATATTCGAGACTTGCGTTTAGAAAAGACTCTCTCAGCCTCGTCGAACTCGGAAGCTCTTTATTTGGCCGACGACACCACAGCGACCTTACCCGTGAAGGGCATCCCGACAGGTTTTTAATTAGGCCATCGTTATGACTTTATAAATAAGTAACTTTGTTGAAATATAATTCACCTGATAAATTATTTCTTCTTAAAGTTATTGTCTACTTATTATTTGAAGGCTTGAAGCAACTCAACTACTTGAGTGACAAGATCAACTAGCTACTTTTTTTCAGTGGAGTTGATTGTCCCTCTTTCCTTAACTTTGTAAACGAGGCTTCAACAATGAAGCTACGCGAATCACCGCAGTCTGCAGATCCCCCATATTAAGGCAATCTTTCTACGTCTATACGCATGCTTGAGGCAATGATTTTATATTTCGATTTACTGCCGCGGTGTGCCTGTAGAATTGCTTGTAGTCTACCACACTTCGTTATGCTTGATTTTACGATACCTGGAAAACAAGGGAAAAGAAAAAAATTATTGTTACAAAAATTTTAGCAGAAAATAATGCCCAAAGAGGGTATGGTCACAGAAAAACACTTTAAATTCACAAAAAATATACACTGGCCACTGAGAAAAAAGTACCGTTGAAGGAAACATTTAGGCTGTTAAAATCCTAATGAGTTGTGGGTACCATCTAAATATTCTTAACATAGATAGTAATACCAACAGAAGCGATTGTTGTCTCTCTGTGATTGTATTTACTACTGTACATATGTAGGTAGCTATAAAATGTATGTTCACCCAGAAGGCTACAGGCTGCGGACTCACGGCCGCCATTGTGGATGACGTCGCGGCTGCCATCTTGGATGACGTTACGAATTCGCCAATGCAAATTTGCCTGTACCAATGACGCCAATGCTAATTGCGAACATGCTAATGAGGTCAATGTTATTTGCGAATATGCTAATATGTCAACGTCNTATTGTTACAAAAATTTTAGCAGAAAATAATGCCCAAAGAGGGTATGGTCACAGAAAAACACTTTAAATTCACAATAAATATATACTGGCCACTGAGAAAAAAGTATCATTGAAGGAAACATTTAGGCTGTTAAAATCCTAATGAGTTGTGGGTACCATCTAAATATTCTTAACATAGATAGTAATACCAACAGAAGCGATTGTTGTCTCTCTGTGATGGTATTTAATACTGTACATATGTAGCTATAAAATGTATGTTCACCCAGAAGGCTGCAGGCTGCGAACTCACGGCCGCCATTGAGGATGACGTCGCGGCTGCAATCTTGGATGACGTTACGAATTCGCCAATGCAAATTTGCCTGTGCCAATGACGCCAATGCTAATTGCGAACATGCTAATGAGGTCAATGTTATTTGCGAATATGCTAATATGTCAACGTCAATCACGCACACGTCAATCACTCGCAGCCGTCAATTTCCCCCGGTGCCCGCCAGGGACGCAACAAGCTTCGNTCAATCACGCACACGTCAATCACTCGCAGCCGTCAATTTCCCCCGGTGCCCGCCAGGGACGCAACAAGCTTCGTTTCTTCCGCTGGCCACCAGAGCACACCACAAGTTTCGTTTCCCCCACCACCCACCAGAGTGCAGCACCATCGCCGTCGTTCCCCCACTGTCAGCTAGAGTGTGCCACTGACGACTGCCATCTTTGCTTCCGAAGTCCGTCGTCAGGCGCAGCCCTTAAGGCAGTAGGTAGGACCTTCGCCCGTATGCAGGTTAGCTCAAAAAATACCGGAGGAATGCGGGAACGTTACAGCATCCCTTGAGTTGACAGTCTAGCGTCTTGACCGCCAGACCACCGCGACATTCAGGAAAGGTGGATATTAAATGTCGAATACGTATACAGTTATTACCGTCCTGTCTTTGTATATATATATAAACTCCATTGAACGGTTAGAAGAAGAAATACTCACATCGGCAAACGCACTCCCGGGATAATAAACGGTCACACAAGACCCGCACGCCCGAGCAATAATAACAGAAATAAATGACAGTATTAAAAAAATCATCGTTANTAAACGGTCACACAAGACCCGCACGCCCGAGCAATAATAACAGAAATAAATGACAGTATTAAAAAAATCATCGTTAAAGACACCAACCTATGGTAAAACAGAATATACGCACACACAACGCACTGAGAGCGCCCTATGCAATAATTATAACAGAAATAAATGGCTGCATTAAAAAAAATATCGTTGACATGCCAACCTACGGTGAAACGGAGTATACACAGTCAACACCACGGGCGCACTTACGCGCCGGCAGGGGGGGAAACAGAGTATACACACTACTTCTCCGCCGTCGCACGCGCCCTTCCACTTTACCGTCGGCATGGCCGTCCGGACTTGGGACCGGAGCTGTACACCACACCAGCAAACACCGCCGGGATTATTCGTTACGCAAACATGTGCGCATGTCTGCATAACGACAAATCTCAGTGTCGTCGCGAGCATAGTGTACAGGTGGCTTACGAGTCNCAAACATGTGCGCATGTCTGCATAACGACAAATCTCAGTGTCGTCGCGAGCATAGTGTACAGGTGGCTTACGAGTCCACGGAAAGAAAATTTTTCCACCTAAAAAATTTCAAAGAGGACAAACGAACGCACAGAAATATGACATCCACAGAGGAAGAGTACAGTATAGGTAGATGAAGTGAAAGGGGAAGGGGGGACAGAGCTGAAATGAAGAGTAAATGCAAGTATGGTTCTACTCTCCACTTAATGCAGTGCTAGTGTGATATTACTCGATCGCGACAAGTGTGCAGCCGGTGAGAGGGAATGGCACCAGCGCTATCAGCAGGTAGCGCGAAGAGGCACACGAGGGGTGACCTTGCTAGTAGGGGAAAACCGCAACCATTGTAACCGTCGCACGTACACTAGCCTGAATGGAATGGATGCGCCAGTATCGCGCACACTACAGATGATCATAGTCGATACAAAATTACGAATGTTAATATTATATATATATATATACAGTATGGGGCTGAATTCCACCGACAAACTTCGTGAGGTGATTCTTTATGCAAAATCAAGTAGCAAATACATAGGATACTTTGTACCTAAACTAAATATTAAGGGCAAAATAAGTACCCGAAAATTTAAATTGTTAAATGTATTTTTGCGAAATACAGGAAACCAGTTGAGATGAAAGAACAATTCGCGGAACAATGTTTTATATCATCGGGATCTTTAAATTAAGAGCAAACTCACATTAATAACACTCCCCATTATGAAAATAACAGGGGTGGCCAGCCCCTTATTGCTGGAAACTTCGTTGCCGTTGGGAATTATGAACGTTTGATGATGGTTTATTGAGCAGTATGGCCTACGAAACCAAAATGGTAGCCTTGTTGCAACTGCCAAGGACCCGCTATTTTGATTTAAAAACACACAGAAAGATTCCGCTGCAGCGATGCAGCGCCTAGTATGCAAGCAATACTACCTGCATGCGTGTATGCCTCTGCACAGCCGATGGTGGCGGACAATGTTAACACCTACTGTAAACCACGCATAGGGAACATTTGCAAAATTATGCACTCCAAACTGGAGCACTGAAGTGGACAGAATTGCCAAGATTCGCCATTACGATCCAAATATCTATTATCTCAAGGACATGGATGAAACTGAACTCCAAAGTTCGTTTTATGATTAGGAGATACAACTTACCAAATTCCCCGAAATTTATTTGCTTGAAAAAGTTCTTCGTCGGTCAGGCAAATCGTCTTCTTGTTTTTCCCTGCGCAGGCATGGGCGCGCTCGTAAACGATAAATTTTTAATACGGTAATTTAATTAGGTTATTATTATTGCTTGGCGTATGGACCTCGTATTGGGTTATATATAATTTTTCTCTAGAGTCGTATTCTATTTTTATGTGGCCGTTTATTATCTGGGGAGTGCGTAGGCCGATGCGAGTATTTCTTCTCCTAACCGTGCAATGGCAATTATATATATATTTATATATACATATAAAAGTCGGTATTGTAATAACTATAAATGTATTCGACATTTAACATCTTCCTTTCCTGAATATCGCGGTGGTCTGGCGGTCAAAAAGCTAGACTGCCAACCCAAAGGGTGCTGGAACGATCCCGCGCTCCTCTGGCATTTTGTAAGCTAACCTGCGTTGAAATGGGTCTGCGCGAGGGTAAGGGCGAGGGTCCTGCCTACTGCGCTTCGGAATTCGGAAGCGAAGATGGTGGTCGTCGGTGATAGTGAGGCAACG
>NQII01003340.1:161763-187804 GCA_002778355.1 Clitarchus hookeri | reverse complement strand
GCGCCCCTGGCGGGTGCCGGGGGAAATCGACGCCTGCGGGTGATTGACGTGTACGTGATTGACATGTGATTCGTAATTAACATTGACCTCATTAGCATATTCACAATTATCATTAGCGTCAATGGCATAGGCAAATTTTCATTGGTGGATTCGTGACATCATCCAATATGGCAGCCGTGACGTCTTCCAAGATGGTGGCCTTGTGTCCGCAGCCTGCCGCCTTCCAGGTTAACATACATTTTATAGATACTTACATATGGTTGCTACAACAGAGCACTGCGTTCCTACGACAAAAAAGATAGTACCTCCAACAGAACAACTTGAACAATATTTAGATTGTTCCCACAACAATCAGAATTGTAATAACCTAACAGAGTGTTCTGTTGCTAGTACTTAACAGTTCTGTAATCGGGTTTGAGCGTAGCAGCAACAGAATATTCTGTTAGGTTATTACAATTCTGATTGTTGTGGGAACAGTCTTAATATTGTTAAAGTTGTACTGTTGGAGATTCTATCTTATTTGTAATAGGAACTCTGCTCTCTGGTGTGGCAATAATATGTACAGTAGCAAATACAATCACATAGGTGAATACAAAAAAACATGGGTGTGTGGCTGTGTCGGGGACACGGCCGTTTGTTTTTCGTGAATACGTCTACGTTTTTACGTTCCCGGCACCACTTCACTCGATCATATGGGGTTTCATGGGTGTCACTGGATTACTCTTGAGATGCTCTTAATAACCGTATACGATTTTTGTATTTCGACTTGGCGTTTTGATGAATATAGGCCGGCANTTTTTTTTTTTTTTTTTGCTTTAAACTAATGCTATTTCACCATAATAACCACACCACACAAATGTTTTATACACTCATTCGATTGATCACGACCAGAGCTGTTGATTAAAACTCAAACGAACGTCGTAGCTACTCCGCGTCAAAAGTTATACTACGCGGAAATTATGAGACGCGGCGAAACGAACTCAAAACGGCGGTGCAAATTTAAAGACGTATTCTCGTCAAAACGGTGCTGTTGGTATTACTATTCTATGTTAACAATATTTATATGGTACCTACAACCCTTCAGGTCGGCCGTCCCTATATTTACAGTCTAAATGGTTCCTACAAATATATAGGCCTAGTTTTCCTCAGTGTTGGTTTGTCACGTGTCGAAGGCATATTTGTACTGCCACTAGCATCCCACGCGTTTGGCTCCGAGTCGCGGGCTGTCTAGAGCAACGTTTACGACCAGCCAGATGCCACGCCGACCCAGCCAGCCTACACACGTCCAGCAGTTGACCAGGCTCTTCGTAGCATTACGCAACGCTCCTTGCCAGCTCCCAGCTCCTGCAATGCCAAGCGGGCAAGGACACTGAACACGCGACGGCAGTGTGTCGAATGCTGATGAGCCGCTCCGGAAAAGAAAGTGCTTTTAACGGGCTGCTCCGTGCCGAGGTTCCCAAATGGCGAGTCCGGATTTAGCAGGACAACAGCGCCGTAGCTTGAACTGGCGGAGTCTGCGTACGAAAATCACTCAAATGCTTTGCTCCCATTGCGAATTAACGAGTTCTTATTTAACATTCAATGCTTATTACTTGGCGTGAAAAGTACTCAAAACTTGTGTTTCCACACATAAAAAATCCTTTACTGAAGATTGTGGACCTGGGTGCAGTTGCGATATATTTTTTTACTTCAAGTGAAAATTAAATCTTGATGGCCATGTGCATAGTTGTACTGTGTTCGAGTCGGGAGTATGACCTCGTACTTACTATTTTTGTAAGACGACACTGCGCGGACAGCTGTAAACTGAGTACGTGTTATGAATACAAACGTGTTGCAATAGCTAATATTGAAGTTAAAGGTTAACTTCTATTGGACCCCATATAACTAAGAACATGAACAATTCTGTTACTCTCCAGCAGTACGCTAGACTTTAAACGTCCTATACGTTGACTGTAATAAAATTTTCTCGTGAACTTTCCCAATTGTAATAAAAGTTTTAACCTATTCATTATACGTAAATAGTACCACGTACCAGGCTGCAACTATACGAATTTTTATTATCACTAAGAATTTCGGGACTTCCGTGCGATTGTTTTTTTCTTGAGCAAATGTAGGAACTCTACCATTGATGTATGGGTAAGAACTTGACCATTCGTTGTTTCTCACTATACTTATTCACTAATGTGGCAAATTTGTGAATAATTCTTTCGTATGTATTATCGGCTCCGTTTATGTTTTGTTTTTGTAAGAGGGGGGACTCATTTTCTTTTCGACTTGGTTGGGCGTGATTGGACCACCTTACAGTTAGTTGTTCCTTATTGGATCAAAGCTGCTCGAGGCGTTTCATAAGAACTGCAGTACAGTGACAAAAAAGTGTTCGAAGTCTATCTTGAAATAATAATGCAGATCTCTACGTACAAAGGACGAAATATTTTAGCTTAATAGCCCACATTACACGTCAGAGCAATGCCTTCCTTGGGTATGGAGGCAAAGAGGCATTCGACTTTCAAATCAATGTCGCCCTAATGACTCGTCTGTCTGCGTTTCAGAAATACTCCTTACAGCTTCAGGTAGGCTCGTGGTTGTTCGGTCTGGTGGTTAGAAAATAAAGCTCATGTCTGCAGCCCGGCAACACTAGTGTAATTCTTCACACACATCCTCCTTACAGGTGACTGTTGGTCCTTTTGATATGTTCCTTTTTCGCGTGCATTAGCGCCTTAACGCATGTTATTGAGGTCCGATTATCATCCAAAGTGCATGAAAAGTAATTAAATGTATTATTATAACAACCTCAAGTATAGGCGATTTCCTTTCTTCTGGATTCGGATAAAGAAGGAATTGCGAGAATTTCCGACGTGCATAAACGCTCGAAAACGTAATTTCAAATAGTTGATTTTAGTTGTGTTGAGAAAAATTGGAAAATGTATTGCTGCGCGCTGAACAGTAATCTATACTTGACTTTTATGTTCTCTTAGAACAGGGACTAACTACAGATCTTCAGTTTATTGCTTTAACATTTTCCTTGACATCTTCAAATATTCTTCAAATTGCTTCCGCCATCCGCACTGTCCTTTGCGTCTCACGCAAGCCTGAAATTTACGCAAAACCACGATACGTTTGACATTGCTGAATTACGAGCTTGTGCCCGGGATGAAGCAACTTGGCAAAAGGGCACGGCATTAATAATTATATGTCGCCAAGTGTTCTATACTCACAAAAAGTTTACTGCAAGTGCTAGATTTCACGTACTTGCGTTACTCTAGTCCATTCACTGTTACTTCCAACTTTTTGCAGTCCCGCTGAAGTTCTGCTTCCAGAATATTCATCCGCCTCATGCAGACTAAGCTTAACCGAGTCTGGAAAATTACACCAAAGGGACAACGCACCGCATTCGTGCGCACTCAGTGTAATAATATTCTGCATAAGAACTATTTCTTTCTGGGCATCACCAAAACAGATTTTATTTTCTGTGTATTTAATAATATTAATTATGAATGAAATATCGTGTTAAAATAAGTATAAAACGCTTGTGATAAATGACATAAATATGAAACAACCAAGCACGTTATACGCGGGATGATTTTTAAATAGTTTTATTCCAAAAGTATGAGAAAACCGCGAATATACTATTTTTTTTAAATAAAATTAAAGTATCAGAATTTAAAAAAATATTTGTGTGGTTTTTGAGTTTTTAATAATGGGGATTCTTGAAGTGTTTGTAAATGTGTGTATGTGATCTTCGCCTTCTAGCGTCGTTACTTGGCGTGGCTGAGCTACTGTGTACGTATTATAGTCATAATTGTTGCCAGTACGTTGAGGTACGCAGGTCCCGGATATACAAGCAAGCACGCAAACACGCCTGTGACACAAAATTACTTGCTGACGATGGGNTGAGGTACGCAGGTCCCGGATATACAAGCAAGCACGCAAACACGCCTGTGACACAAAATTACTTGCTGACGATGGGATTCTTCGAGGTTCTTCTATTTCGCCCATTTCTTGCACAACCTGTTCTCACCTCCAGCTCTGTTCAGAATTGCGCTNAAGAACTGCAGTACAGTGACAAAAAAGTGTTCGAAGTCTATCTTGAAATAATAATGCAGATCTCTACGTACAAAGGGCGAAATATTTTAGCTTAATAGCCCACATTACACGTCAGATCAATGCCTTCCTTGGGTATGGAGGCAAAGAGGCATTCGACTTTCAAATCAATGTCGCCCTAAGGCCTCGTCTGTCTGCGTGTCAGAAATAGGCCTAACAGCTTCAGGTAGGTTCGAGGTTGTTCGGTCTGGTGGTTAGAAAATAAAGCTCATGTCTGAAGCCCGGCAACACCAGTGTATTTCTTCACACACATCCTCCTTACAGGCGACTGATGGTGCTTTTGATATGTTCCTTTGCTGCATGCATTAGGGCCTAAACGCATGTTATTAAGGTCCGATTATCATCCAAAGTGCATGAAAAGTAATGAAATGTATTATTACAACCTCAAGTATAGGCGATTCCCCTTCTTCTGGAGTCGGGTAAAGAAGGAATTGCGAGCATTTCCGACGTGCACAAACGCTCGAAAACGTAATTTCAAACAGTTGTTTTTAGTTGTGTAAATGTATCGCTGCGCGCTGAACTTGACTTTTCTGTTCTCTTAGAACAGGGACTAACTACAGATCTTCAGTTTATTGCTTTAACATTTTCCTTGACATCTTCAAATATTCTTCAAATTGCTTCCGCCATCCGCACTGTCCTTTGCGTCTCACGCAAGCCTGAAATTTACGCAAAACCACGATACGTTTGACATTGCTGAATTACGAGCTTGTGCCCGGGATGAAGCAACTTGGCAAAAGGGCACGGCATTAATAATTATATGTCGCCAAGTGTTCTATACTCACAAAAAGTTTACTGCAAGTGCTAGATTTCACGTACTTGCGTTACTCTAGTCCATTCACTGTTACTTCCAACTTTTTGCAGTCCCGCTGAAGTTCTGCTTCCAGAATATTCATCCGCCTCATGCAGACTAAGCTTAACCGAGTCTGGAAAATTACACCAAAGGGACAACGCACCGCATTCGTGCGCACTCAGTGTAATAATATTCTGCATAAGAACTATTTCTTTCTGGGCATTACCAAAACAGATTTTATTTTCTGTGTATTTAATAATATTAATTATGAATGAAATATCGTGTTAAAATAAGTATAAAACGCTTGTGATAAATGACATAAATATGAAACAACCAAGCACGTTACACGCGGGATGATTTTTAAATAGTTTTATTCCAAAAGTATGAGAAAACCGCGAATATACTATTTTTTTTAAATAAAATTAAAGTATCAGAATTTAAAAAAAATATTTGTGTGGTTTTTGAGTTTTCAATAATGGGGATTCTTTAAGTGTTTGTAAATGTGTGTATGTGATCTTCGCCTTCTAGCGTCGTTACTTGGCGTGGCTGAGCCACTGTGTACGTATTATAGTCATAATTGTTGCCAGTACGTTGAGGTACGCAGGTCCCGGATATACAAGCAAGCACGCAAACACGCCTGTGACACAAAATTACTTGCTGACGATGGGTTTCTTCGAGGTTCTTCTATTTCGCCCATTTCTTGCACAACCTGTTCTCACCTCCAGCTCTGTTCAGAATTGCGCTTCGGGCATGGCAGCCGATACAGATTATCGGGAAAACTAACTGCTACAAATGTTCCATTAATTTTGAATGCTTGGTACACTTGGTTTTTAAAATTAAATTATCTTTAGCTCTGTTACATGTTTTAATACTGAGAGAGAAGTTGTATCTTTATAATGGTATTGGATTTCAAGACCTCGAGGTTAAGAGCCGCCCAATACTTTTTGCTCACTGTAGAATAGTAAATGACACATTTCGTGGTAAATTACACATTCCGGTGAAAGTTACTAGTAATAACAATAAACAGTTTACGTGTGTATATACTGTGTGTACATACACATATACACACATAATCTGTTTATAATGAAAAAATATATATATTATTGTTACGTGTCGCTGGTCTGCGCCGCTGACCTTGGCCCGCCCCATGTGAGCGGGCGGAAGAGAAGCACAGAGTAGTGATATGATAGCGGGGTGGTGAGTCACTAGGGGATGTTTTAAAGACAGGTGAGTGATAATCCTACCTGCATTTTGAGTTATGGAGGCATTCTGCCGCGATAACCCTTTGGCGGGTCGCCACTCCTGACCTTCGGCGGATAGAATTTCGGCGTCTATCTGAAGGATGCTCTGGGTTTCTGAACTCGTTCTCTCAGCGGAACTCGGAATGCATTGAACCTTCCAGATGGTCAGGGCGGCTGATGTAAAAGCGCATCGGGTCCCCGAACCGAGAGTTGATGAGTGGAGTGAGTTGTTGAATGGATGAGTTTCAGCGATAGACAACTAGCGACAAGAGAAGCGCGCAGTGAGAGAAGTGACCAGCGGGAGAAAATCGGCGACTGCGTACATCAGAGCGGTGAAGAGTACGACTGCAGGCTGGACTAATGGACTGGATGCGCGAGTGAAAGACGTTACAAATGATGGCAACAGATAGACTGAATGTGTTAATGATGAGTATGAGTNTAGACTGAATGTGTTAATGATGAGTATGAGTTAGTTGACAATAACCAAACAGAGACATAAAGACGAAAGTTAATTAGATGAAATAAAAAGAGTAATATTAGAGACATATACTTTAATGCTGTAAATAATAGCTGTGTGAATAAATTTAAAATAAATGTTTTTAATTTTATTTTTATAAATATTTTCATCCGTCATGAACTCAGATACGCCTCTAAGGCGTCTATGTAACATAATATATGTTAATATATATGTATATACACACACATAAAATACATTTATGTATACGTAGTTATTTTGAATGAAGGCTCTGCATTTCCTGCAAATATTTCGTTCCTTTGTAATACAACTCTTAACCATCATACATCGAAATGTGATGGCCAAAAAAAACGCATTTTTCAATTGAAATTTATGATACAAAGTTACCCCTAACTAGATGAAATGTACACTTGGTTCCTGTTATAAACTTTTAAACCTGAAAGAACGAAACCATTTATTTTCAAGATTGTTCCCCTTTGTATCCGAAGTACGTCTGCTCGGCACATATTTCTTCAAGTAGCACATTTTAATAGCCCCACTACATGCAGCAATTACTGCTCATACTGGAAATACAACATTATTGTCCTTGATCTCGANTACAACATTACTGTCCTTGATCTCGAGCAAATGCATGAAGGACACGACGAGGGCATTTCAGCTTTCTATGTGTAACTTTCCACTGTCGGCGAAAGTCTTGTCGCAGGAAATAGCATCAAGGGCAGTTGGTTCTGATTAAGTATTTAGTGACGTGTGAAGACAGATATGTCCAATTACACACACACACACATCAACATAAAACGGGTTTTACATAACGTTGCTTTTTTTGCATGTCACTTTAGCACGGTTTTCCAGATAGCAAAAATAATATACCAACCTTCATACAAAATATTTACAGTGCGATACACTATGTATTTAATTCGGGGCTTCATATAACGCTGATATTCGTGATGCCATTAAAAATTTTAATACATAGAATGAGCTATTTTCAAAGGCACGGATACGAAATTAAGACATTACTAAAGGGAAAGTCAATTGTTACAGGCTCTGATATTGTCAAAAGCCAAAATTTCGTGGAATTACTGATTAGTCTGATAGTGGCGTGCGTTATTCATAACTCGTGTGATAACACCGGTTGCGATGATCTGTACATATTCTCTCTCTCTCTATCTCTCTCTCTCTATCTCTCTCTCTCTCTCTCTCTACTCTACTCTCTTTTTTATACCTTACGTGAAGGACTACCCATTATAACCTGTTTAGATGGAAGCGATAATAAAAATATATTTACAAAGTTTAGTTAGTTTTATTCCCCTACGCCATAAACGCACATACAATTACACTCATGCAAAAATAAAAGTTAATGTATGTTACGTGATTTCCTTCAAGATGAAGAGCAAGAAGTTATCGATCCAGCTCAACCTTATTTACAAAGACATTCGTAACAGATCTTCCTGCATCCTGTTCAACAGCACGCACTAAAATCATAACTATAATCCATTCACGGTTACTTCCAACTTTTCTGGAGCTCTGATGAAATTCTACTTCCATGATATTCCTCCGCGTCATGCAAACAAAGCTTAACCGAGTCTACAAAATTACACCAAAGGGATGACACGCCGCTTTCATGTGAACTGAGTGTAATAATATTTTGCATAAGAACTATTTATTACTAGGCATTGCCAACACACATATTTTCTCCTTGTTTTTATTCATATAAATTACAAACGAAAAATTATAAATTAGAAATGATGTCTAAGTAAACGTTCAATTTAAACAAAAATAAGCTACTTTTATTTTAACGCAAGTATAAAACGTTTGGGATATGACATATTTAGGACACAACTAAACACATCACACATGGGATGATTTTTCAAAAGTTTGAATTAAAAAATTGTGCAGAAACCGCGAATAGACTATGACAGATCTTTGCCCGCCCTGTACTGCAATAGCAGACCACATGACATCCGACACCACCCATGCCACACCACCGACGTTGGGGTAAGAAGGTAAAGAATAAGTGTGGCGAGTTTTCAACTCGGAGAGCAGCAAACGTACACTGGAGTGCCAAAAAAAACGGGTATAGGCGTGCGTATGCAAATAACACAGGTATGGAACCAATCAGCGTAACGCGATGCGGTCGGCAGCGCCTATATAAGACAACAAGCGTCTGGCAAAGTTGCTAGATCGGTTACTGCTGCTACAATGGCAGGTTATCAAGATTTTAGTGAGTTTGAACGTGGAGTTATAGTCGGCGCACGAGAGATGGGACATAGCATCTCCGAGGTAGCGATAAATTTTCGATTTTCGCGTACGGCCATTTCACGAGTTTACCGTGAATATCGGGAATACAGTAAACCATCAAATCTTCGACATCGCTGTGGCCAGAAAAAGATAGTGAACGAACGGGACAAACGACGACTGAGGAGTACNACGTGACAGACGTGCAACCCTTTCTCAAATTGGCGCAGATTTCAATGCCTCCTGCATACCTTCAGACATTAGTCGAGTCCATGTCACGTCGTCTTGCGGCACTTCTGCGTGCTCGCGGGGGCCCTACACGACATTAGGCAGGTGTACCAGTTTTTTTTTTGGCTCTTCAGTGTAGCACAACGATCTTTCTTGCTGAGAAGACTATCGAACAGTTCTCGAGGTCGGGCGTTAACGTACACGAATAGGAAACCTGCACACGTTGCTCCCCTGAAGCACTATTGGACGATCGCATCACCTTAAGCAACGATCTTACACATACAGTGTGTACGCGAGCCCAACAACATGATGTCCTTCACAGTGCGCGGGACATGAACCATGTGGCATGTGATGCTGAAGGCCATCGCCGGTGCCCGGAGAAGAACAAGACAAAATTACAGACGGACCACCACGGATTACTGAAGGGTGCCGCTGCCACGATAATCATATTGGGACTCGTGCGGCTCCCGTCCTTGAGAGGGTTAATTGTCTGAGGTTATCGTTGCAAGAATGTTCTGGTCATCGCCCTCGCCTCCCTCAGAGCGACTCGGGGTGTGGGGGAACATTCTCAGTCATGCCAGCTGGTCTACATAAGCCACGGAGGGCCTCCGAGTCGGGAGTCTAGAGACTGAAGCCTTGTACGGCCTAAATAGCCAGGCTTTGGAAAACAATGAAGCGACGAGAGGCTACGACAGTGACCAGCGAGAGTGAAGACTGCAAGCAAAAGTACAATGGAGAGTTAGTGACGGGCGGGACTGTGAGATTGGATGCATGAGTGACAGACAGACATTCGGAAGGATGGCAATAGACGGTTTTATTGAAAATGTGTAAAAATATATGTGCTAATAAAGTGAGAATCAATTATAAAGAGAGTAAAGAAATGTAATTAGAATTCAGATTAGCATTAAATATTGCGCTCACTGAGAATACAATAAGCGTTAATAGTAGCGATAGGTAGTTTAATGTTGTAAATAATAGTCACGTGTATTTTTAAGCATTAAAAATCACATTAAGTTCTCTTACTTTCATTAAGGCCTCCATCCCTCACGAACTTGGATATGCCCCTGCGACTTGTAACAATATGCTGTTTTAATGTTTTGAACACTTTAGAAGCAATGTGTTATTTTGAATGCTTTGTTCTTTGCATTGTTATACGATAATAATGCAAATGCGTTTGAGCGTCCGAGGGTAATTTAATTGTTCACAAATCAAATGAAGTGTATTGATAAAAATGTATGCTCTCAACGACGTAAAATATAGTGTGAAGAAAATGCTAGAATATTGCTTTAATCGACGCTTTACCTCATAGAATAATTTTATTAACTTCCTAACTTAATTATACCAATCAAATTCTTAAATTTATTTTTCGTATCTATGAATAGAGTACAGAAAATATTTCGAAATTTAAATGCCTTTCATTTTCACCTTCTCTATGTGTTACTTTAACACAAAAATTTAATTACACCAAAGTAGGTGCCCTTAATTTTTTTCTAAACTTAATACATATTTTTCATTTGAGTTTCCTGCTTTAGAAATTTATAAACTAATTTACAAAATCATTTAAATGAACGTTTACTAAAATTGTTTTATTTTAGGCAGCTCAGAATTTTCTAATCCTACACTAACCTCTAGTATAAAAATTTTGCAATCTTCTAAAACTAGTAAATACAACAAATATTTCTGACAGTTCAGTGCAAATACAGTTAATTCTCTCTGTCTACGTATAACGTTTAAGAAAATAATTTTTGTTTGTAAAAAATATTTATTTTTAACTACGTCATCCGTATAACGTAAATAGCGTGAATATCTTGAGTAAGGCCATCAGTGTGATGCTCTATTCGCTCTAGTTCACACAACACGTTAAGATTTGCACATTCACTTCTCTGTTCTGAAGTTTCTCCACTGTGCCTCGGCTGGGTACAAGAGGACGGCAACCAGGTTGAATGAGCTTTTAATTTAAGTGAAAACTACATGACCATCGTTAATGGGTTCCAGCGCTATAACTGAATGTGTTAACATTATTCCATATCACAGAAAGTTCAAAACTGAGCAGAAAATGTGAATGAAGAATACCTCAGAAATTTGGATGAAAAACAATGAAGTGAGATATTTGATTTATTAAAATGAATGTACACGCTTCGAAAATCTAAGTACTTTAACAAGTATTGAGACACAAGACGTTGAAATCTGAGCACGAAACTTTTAAATGATACCGATTTGATGAGTGATGCAATTTCAATGATTTGCAGTGTTTCAAGAACCGGATGCTTGAACGGATAGTTATCTGCATGCTCAAATGGTATCGCAGTAATATGCCATTTTGAAAATTTCAGATTAGATACGTTGTACAGGGCTGTTGTGGAGAATGTTAATGAATACTTACTCATACTAATGCATGTATGCTCATGAAAACCATTGCTCTTACGGACAAAATGCGCAAGGCTTAGGAAAAAAAAGGACGCAAGCACCCAGCAAGGTAAGCAGTCAATTATATGGTCTGAGATACTCAGGAACTTATTAGAATGGTACAATGGAAGCACTCATTCTCAATGAGCTAACATGCCAACTGGTAGCTGCAAAATAACTAAAATTTCGGTCATCTCCAGACTGAGAGAAGAAGTTAGTTAATGCATACATAAACTTCCAGCCATAAAAAATAAGAATGGTGCGTCAGAAACTGTAAGCTAAAGTAACGCTCTCATACCCAGGCCAAAGCAGCAACACGTAAGTTGCAATAAGCTTCATTGGCTGTGAAACACTGGCTGGTACCATGCCCTCGTAACTACTTGTCAACTTTTTTTTTATTATGTTGAGGAAATTCTCCTCCTGGCAGACCTACATCACAGCTCAGGTGACCGACTTGAAGTGTGAATGCTACGACGATTGAACTGCGGGAACCTCAAGACCGGTCGTACAGCACCGTCCTCGCTGCAGCAGACAGATGCCACGCCAGTGGTGAAGACAGCAGAAGACAGACATCACAGGTGGCTCGGCCCGCTACCGGCGTGTTATCTGGACTTGAGGAATGTGGGAGTTGACCCTGGGGAGAGCTCGGGGGCCCTGCTGACTGATAACAGAGCTGGGAGCAGACTGACGGCACAACACGGCTATACCACGTGGTCTCTCACGAGGGGCCCACGAGGGCCGACCTTAATAAGTACTGGTCACCGAAAAATCCATCATTTTATTTTTGTACGGAATGACGCTCAACTTGTAGACATTAATTTAGACTACTATTTCCTCGCTCTTAAGACAATTTATACGGCATATTTTTCACACAATGTCATTTCAAAATCACAATTTCAATGTTTTTGGGACGTACAAATAATAAAAAAAAACTCACTTACCGAAATTAGATAACTCTCATTAAAATGAGATAATATGATCTACTTCAAAGAATCGCTATGAAATAAGAAAATCATTGCACATTGTTGATTTGTAGCAGTCTGTGTTTTTTTTAATAAGCTTTGTTAAGCATACCTCAAAATTAATTAAGGCATGATCTTTCAGTCGCCCTTGTTAAATTTTTCCAGCTGATTTTAACGCTAACATAGTATTTAAATTATATATGCGAAATTTGTAGAGTAGTTGAAAAGGAAGATTTATAGCAAAATCGCCGTTTACTGATTGACCTGCCGATCCCTGTAGGCTTTTTTGTAGGCACGTGGATCTTATACGGCGGTAGAAAGCAATAATTCGCATGTATCTTGTTTCATTTTATATGTATTCAACTAAGTTTGCCATTAGCAACGAAATTCCTTAGCTGTTTAAAAAAAATGCTAAAAATGTCCCTGTTTTTCTATAAATGTCTTAATTTTACATACACATATTTTAACATTGGTTATCATATGTGTCGGACTATTTCTGGCGTTCCTGCCTGAAGCACAGTGGAACCGACTGTCCTATCCGAGGAAAGACCTTTAGCCCCGGCCAGCCCGAGCAATTAACGAAGTGAGATGGGGGTGGAGAAGCAGCGGAATGATAGCGGGAGAGGCACAGAGGAGCCGCGAGAAAACCTGAACACCCCGGCAATTTCCCCGGTACACTTCCCACAACCTAATATCTTATTTTAATGTGAATTATCTCATTTCGGTAAGTGAATTACTTATTTTTACTTGTACGTCCCAAACACACTAAAATTGCGATTGATAGGCCATTGGGTAAGAATTATGCCGTCTAAAAATTGTTTTGATGAGAAGAAATAATACTCGTAAGTAATGTCTATGTTCTTTTCAACTGAATCTGAAATCAAATGCGCTTGCTAATTGCCTTAACATATGCATACTCTTTCTTTGTATACACGTATTAACTGAATTGTGCCGAGTCCCTTGCACATCGCAATTTATTAAAATGTGCGCTGATATCATATAATGAACTCTAGTCACGTCATTATTTCAGTTTGTTTAAAAGTGAACTTTATTTATTCCGTAAATAAAACTAATATTTTCCTGTCTGTATTAAACGCTTCTTTACGGCGAGACAAGAAAATAAATGCTCCGAAGCGAAACTCAAATTAATTTGTTGCAGTTTCCGTTGCGGGCAGCAACACATCAAAGTAAAGTGATATGGAGCAAGGGCGCCAGCATCCGCGGAAAAGGTCAAACGCTTATCAAAAGGTTCAATTAACCCCGCGGGGGGTTATCGAAGCGATCGATGATGCTGGATGTTGTGACTGGGCGGGGTTCACGAGAATTTATTTTTGTGAATTATGCACTCTCTCCGTAAAATCAAAGGGCACTAAAAGTGCCGCTACAATCCTTAAATTGCATTATAAAAATATAGGTCTTGTAGCGAAACTAGGTGGCTCAGACTCTATTACGTGTGTACGTGTTAGAATGGAGATAAGTAAGCCCCACGTACGACGTCATAAGTAGCGCGGCTAACAGTTCCGCTGGACCTACGTGTGAGGATGTAGGTAGTCAGGCCCGTGTAGAGAGACGACGTGTAGCGCAGGTGTAAGAAACTCAAGTGTGCGACAGAAGAGCACTCGCAAACAACACAAACAGAAATTCAACCGAAAAACAACCAAAAATAATCGCTAGGAAAATATCTACTGCTGCTTGGAAATGACTACTCAACAAAGACGTGGCCAGAAAAACGTAGAATTGAATTAGCTTTATTTTAAATCAGATGAAACGTGACAGGATTAATGCAATCAATTTACAGGCTAGGTTTTATGTGTGCCCTCAGCAACACTAGCCTCTCTCGTGACTGATGTGTTCCCTTTTTACTTTAGACTTGGCATTGAAAATTTCTAACTTCCAGAAAAATTAATTGATTGGTTTGTTCCTTTGCTCCAGACTAGCTCAGTGTTTTAAGAGTGATATTCTGGGTTTCGAAGTGTTCGCGGTTAAAATTAATTTGGAGTCAGTTCGTTCCGATAAAAAAATAATAATAATTTCGTCTCTGCTTCTTAATAAAATAATTCTCGAACACAGCTGAATATAATTTTGAAAACGAAGAATTCTCGAATGTATAAGTGTTCCTGGCGACCTCGTTGTCGGCTGTCGCATCCCCCCGGATGCGGCAGGACCTCTCATCTCATCGCGGACTTCCTTATTCAGGCTCTCGGGCCTGTAGTGACATAACAGTCCCAGCACATATTAGCACACGCGCTAGTTCGAACTATGTACCCTGGGAAATATACGCAGGCGGCGACCGAAACAGGCCTACTTCTTCCTTCAACTTGCCTCGCGCCTTCGTCTCCTTCGAAACGGCCTGTTTTCAGGTTCGAACTCGGGTCCTTATAATATTAACTAATTTAAAACCCTGCGTGCCAAACTCATGCGGGCTAGTGTCCTGCCTTCGAACACCAAGATGGCTAACAATTCCTTTCAAAACCTGTATTAATCAACGCTGTCTACAACTGACCAATCATGAGAGAGCTATAGGCGATAATTACTCAACACGTTACTTAGTTACCATGGAAACAGATCGATAACTACTCACATACTAGGGCCCTCTAAACACATTACAAAAAATAACAGACTGGAAAGGCATATAAATGTGATTGATATAAAATAAAATAATATTTAAGTGAGCAGTGAAATTACATACCAATTAACATAATTAATGGGCCAATGAAAATAATATCTGTGAAATCATATTCCGCCTTACAAATGCATAAACAAGTGAATAAATAACATCTTCATATGGCTCAATTTTACGACGTTACAGCCTACTGCTGCTTATTACATGAAGCTCATTCGTAGGAGAGCAGTTTTAAGTATAACACTTGTTATGTTCTTCAACTGTATGCTGATATCAAAAATGGCTTTATCTTGTGACTCATTACGTTCTTCCCCACGACTAAAAAGCAATAATTACATTGCTCCAATTAGAAGCAAATGACGTAACCATCCAGAAATCTAAAAATATCTCGAAAAATATGGAAACAAGGTTTCTCCCCAGTGGACTGCATATATACACACACCCACCCACCCACACACACACACATACACACACGCGCGCACACACACACGCACACACACACACACACAGAGTGTGCTTGAACTACACCGACAAACTCCGGTAAGTTATTCCTTTCGAAAAATTAAAAATAAATTATATGCATTACTGTCTCTTAAAGTGGTTATCAAGGGAGTTATGTGCTCCCAAAAATCGAAATTTAAAATGATTTTTATTCATAATATCAGTAACTACATGTGATCAAGCAACAGATTGGCGAACGGTGTTTTGTTGAACGGAGATCTTACACCTCTGAAAACGCGGTTGGCAATATAATCCCCCCCACCCCTTCATGTTGAAAATGAGGGTTGGCATCTTATTTTGTATCAAACTGTGTAACCCTAAGAAGTACGCGATTTTTTTTTAAGGCATCTTATGAAACAGCGCGTCTAAATTAGCAAAGAAGGTCGTGTTGCTGGAACACTCTCAGGTNATTTTTTTTAAGGCATCTTATGAAACAGCGCGTCTAAATTAGCAAAGAAGGTCGTGTTGCTGGAACACTCTCAGGTGAACAGTTTTCGAGCAATCCACGTGTAACTCTACAAACGTAAAGTACGTTTGTTGCCTGGCAGGTAAGCAACACGCAATACACATGAAAGATTTATAAATTAGATTTTGTAGGGGCCCACAGGTCCTTTAAAAATAAATTACTTTAGAGGAAAAGAGTACATATATTTTCGTGCTGGAGTTTGTCGATGTTGTTCAAAAACACCTGTGTATATATTATATATCACGCATCTTATGATTTCGTGTATTTCAAGTCTTCAAGTCTACTTGATCCACCCTCCTTCCCCCTTTTTCCCCAGATCTCTCAATGCCAACCCTATGGATCCACTGGTAAAATCAGATATTTTCACGTTATGTTGTTACTGTGGGTTACATACATACGAATTATAGGAGTGGCTGCTTCCTTCTGTATATTAAACTTGGTCCACTTATCATTGTTCATTTAATGCTATTTAATATTAATATTTTTAATATGTAATTTATTTAACAATCCTACTTTTGCGTTGAATGATCGTACGGTGTAGTATAATTAACTATTCGAAATCAGTGTTGTATGTTGGTTTTCAGAAGTCATAATTAAAATAATATATTATCCAGCAATACTCAGAACAAGAAAGGATAAATACTAAACAGTGATCTCAGAGAACGCCCTTTAAATTCAGAAACGACATTAAGTTAAGTTACAAGACCTCTCATGCAAAGTATTTTAATGATGGTTAAAAATTGGGAAGTATTTTGCAAACCAACAAAAGCAAGGCTGTCTCAGATCAAGTACCCGAAGGCCTGTAAGCATCGACAACTATTTTTGCGGGGTTTGAAAACACGGAANCAAGGCTGTCTCAGATCAAGTACCCGAAGGCCTGTAAGCATCGACAACTATTTTTGCGGGGTTTGAAAACACGGAAATTCATCGCAATACTCAGCATGAGTTGACTGTGATAAGACAGCAGGGCATCCGACATCGCTACTGGTTCCGGAATGTATCTGAGGCCATCTGGCAGCATTGTAGATACAACCACTCTCTCCCTCCGTGTGCAGACCGTGTGTAGCATCGTTAGCGAGTGGAACTTGGGATGTGAGACCCCCCCCCCCTTCTACAAAGACTTGTCTTTCTTGGCCTTGTGTTGTATCTACTTTTCTGCAGTCAGGTCGTAGTAGCTCTATCTTATCTGCCAGTGGTCATGTCAACGCCCAGTAAACTTACAGCGATGTAAATCAAACAAAGTGTAGATTTTCCTTTCAAATATTATACTCACAATGACATCTTGGACCCAGTTGATATTAGAAAAGGCGATGCAAACTTTTGTCTCTAGATTTCAGTTAGATGAAATGGCTTCGCGAAANATTCATCGCAATACTCAGCATGAGTTGACTGTGATAAGACAGCATGGCATCCGACATCACTACTGGTTCCGGAATGTATCTGAGGCCATCTGTCAGCGTTGTAGATACAACCACTCTCTCCCTTCGTGTGCAGACCGTGTGTAGCATCGTTAGCGAGTGGAACTTGGGATGTGAGACCCCCCCCCCCTTCTACAAAGACTTGTCTTTCTTGGCCTTGTGTTGTATCTACTTTTCTGCAGTCAGGTCGTAGTAGCTCTATCTTATCTGCCAGTGGTCATGTCAACGCCCAGTAAACTTACAGCGATATAAATCAAATAAAGTGTAGTTTTTCCTTTCAAATATTATACTCACAATGACATCTTGGACCCAGTTGATATTAGAAAAGGTGATGCAAACGTTTGTCTCTAGATTTCAGTTAGATGGAATGGCTTCGCGAAAAATTTCATCCTAATTAATTTTTTATTTATTTATTTTAAAGTTGTATTTATGTTATAAATTCGTGAAGCATATTAAACAGTGCGCAATGTAAGAATTACTGTTCAATGGAAAGGTTATGCTGACCCAGCCCCCAGACAAAAATCCATAGCTGACAACGCCCTTGCATTTGGACGTACACCTTTCACAGATTTCCTTGTTAGGTCGAGAAACTCAGGTACAGGTTGCAATAAGCAGCTAGTTACACTAGAGAGCAATTTCCAGCGGGGCCTCGATGGCTAAGCAGTAGCTCTCTTGCCTCTCATCCCTATTTTACGCTGAGTCAGTCCCAAGGAGGTTGTATACTTTATAACCTCCTTGGCCCGTCACGCGTTTTCGACTATGCGCTTGAGGTGTACGTGCTTCAGGCAAACAGTGCTCCTGGAGTGTGCCCAAAATACTTGAGGTGTATGTCGCATGCTCGAAAATCAAGAGAAGGTACGTAATTTTGGTTGAGGACATTTTGAAAGTATTAAAACGCTCTTCACTTCATTATGGTGCGTAATCTAAAAATCAGTTCTTACATAACCCATATGGACTAACCTAAACTAAATTAGTTATTTTATAGGTGTTACTACCTTATTTCAAGAAATATGTGTCTCGGAAAAACAAAATGTACATAATTAATAGGGCGGAACGGAAGACTTGGTGGCTTAAAAACACTGGGTTGTACTCCCCAAGCATATGTACGCCAGGAGCACGAAAAACCGAATGTACACCTCGAGCACGTAACCATAAAATCATTTAGAGTGAATTTTCACATGTGGGACAAGGCCGATGAATTTTCACATGTGGGACAAGGCCGATAAATTTTCTGGAAGTAATTTTTTTTTTTTTTACACAGCTTGTCTTGACATTTAGCGCATCTCAGCATCGCATAACGTTCATTCTCTTTGCTTTCTGGACCATAAAGATGATGTAAACCGATTCTTCGTCTTCTGTGCATGTACACAACATTGACCTACCCCAAACCAACACAGCTGTGAAAGTTACATGGTCAACAGTGATGAACGTTGACGCTAGGCTGTGTACGCTCCACAGTTGGGAAGCCAAATAACACATCCAAAAAGTACGTAGCGTCTTTTGTTAATGCTTAGCGGCACAGACTATATGATGCCTGAGGGTTAAGGGGTTTGCAATAATGAAGTCTTTTACTGATTTATTTTTAAGAACGAATATATTGTCTCGAATTCAACACAAATAACATACAGCAGCACTTGAGAGGTGTGGTACTGTAATAATTTGGTTACTCGGATTGACTGCTAACGACTTCTAACGACTTTGAGATGGAGGGGGGCTTCTCTTGATGGTGATTGTATACTTAACTCTTGCTGGTACGATGTAAGCTGTGGAGGGTGAGCTCCGGCGATGGGCGGCCTTGGCAAGGTCGCAGTTGCTGCCGTCTCACTGTGGTGATGTTCTACTGACATAGCCAGGGGTCCGAACCCCTTACCTAACTCTCTGCTCAGCGATCTTCGACTGACTGCTCTCTCGACTAACGTCTCTNAACCGTCACTCGTCAACGTTTTTATTTATATTATGTTACTTGGGACGCCTGAGGAGCGGATCTGAGTTCGTGAAGGTTGGAGGTCTTAATAAAAATAAAAGAACTAAATTTAATAATTATATCTATTCTCAATTCTACAAACATCTGTTCTTTACCAGTCCGAGCGACCGAATAACACTTATTGCTCTTATTGAGCGCAATATTTAATTAATATCTCCATTTCAATTAAAGTATTTTGTCACATTCTTTACTCTTGCTGATGTCCCTTAACCTGCTGCAATTATTTCCACACGTTTGGTTCAAACTGTATATTTCCATCGTCCCGAATGTCTTTTCATTCACGCATCCAGTCCACAGTCCCGAAGATCAGTCCCACTCTTCACTGCACACAAGTTCGCCGACGCACTCTCGCAGATCGCTGCAGTCGTCCCTCGCCGCTCCAGAATTGCTCAACTGTCGCTTAAGGTCGCACGAGACGCCAAACTCTCGGCTCTTAATCAAAATATAATTTTAAAAATAATAAACTGTATGAGTAACATGTATTATAATAGTGATTATTTTTAACCAAATGTGGCAAGCTTACGTTACGATTTTTCTTTATTTACTATTCCTACTTTTTATTTGTGCAATTTATTTCGTTTCGGTGTACCTGTTCTCTGTCCGGACATCTTTGTCTTTTGCTCGTTGTTCAGGCCTCGTGGCTGTAAAGCTTATTTTCGTTTGTTTGCTGTAATTATGCAAAGCAGAAATAGTTTGTATTCCAATACATAAAAATTATAATTGTTTTATAAAATCGCGAGGCATCAATGAAACACAAACTTGTAACATTGCATATTTTCGGGGTTATGTTTACCGTTAGTCATAGAAATTTTCATTATATATGATTACAGAGTACTTGTTTATGTTGTCCATTAATTTAATATTATTCCAAATTACGCTTTATTATAGGAGTTAACCATATAATTTTTGGTTATCTTAATAGTTTTTTGACATAGAGAAAGTAGTTTTCATTTGTTTGTAGAAAATATTAATATTTTGTTTGTTATTTTTCATTTCTTTCCTAGAAGGTAGTCAGCATTAAAAAATTATTAAACAAAAGTACTAAATAAAATAATCCTGATTGCCTCTCGACTCATCATGGCTAATTTGCTGATTGGTGGAGAGATGTGCCATGGTCAGACGACAGCCAATCACAAGACAGGAAACAACATAACTAAGGCAGATGTAAAAGATAACTGTTTTCTCTGCAGGAAAATTCTCACCACCTCCAATGATGGACGTCGGCATGATAAAATTCATAAATTTTAGTAAAATAATAAATCATTGAAGAATATTTAAATATTTAATATAATTCCTGTGGTATGTTTATGTGATAGTTGTAAGACGTTAAACTAATGATATTGAGTATTTTGTGTTAAAAAATATGAAGTAATAATTTATTGCATTTTTGGGAGACGAGGAAAGATTTTAAATAAAAAATATTTTTGGAAAATTGAAAACGGCGCCCAACGTGTTAAGTGCAAGTTGATTTGTTTGAAATGTAACAAACTTTCCAAATAACCGTAAAGCTGTGATTGCTGACGATTGCATCTGGCATTTTTAGGTTATTGGTACAGGTTTGCATTAAAAAAATCCAGTTGAATTCTTATGTTGAAGGATTGTTAGATTTTGTTTGGAAAAGGTACCTACTGTGAATTGATAAATAGTTAACGTCAGATTTTCATGTTTTTAAAAACAAAAGATATAGTTTAATAAAGCCGATTTTTTTTTACCATGTAGTGTGGTGAGGTTGGTAACACGGCCGTACGATATTTACTTCTTTCCCTTTCCCTCTCCAACATAATTGTTCGCAAATAACGACGACAGCTTAACGTGAGAACGCCGCCTCTTTCTCCCTCCCGTGCTCTGTGGTGGGAATGATAACGCGAAGCCAGGCATTGCGCAAGTAAAGAGCGTGTCACCACAGGTGTGACCTGACGTATTTTGTAAATTTCCTAGGGAAAAGCAGGTCTTTTTTTTTCCCTTGTTTACGGGGGTGGGGGGTGGAGTCACGCCGATCTCGAGCGCTGTCGCCATGGAGCAGCCGCCAGGGCCAGGTGGGGGCGACCTTGACCCTCGCCGACTGATACGAGCCCGGCCGATAACACGGCCTCTGAAGTGCAGCGGAGATCGCGTCAGGGACGCCACTTCTCGTTGCTATGGTTGGCGAAACGCTCTCACACGCCACTGTGCACGTAGGTAGAGAACTATTTTGCGTGCCGCCTGCGAAACGCTAGAAATGTGCGCGATGCGTTCGTTTTCCAACGATCAGAAATCCTCCGCGGTTTCGACAGAGGACAAAGTTTCTTGTTAAAATAGCGAGTGGTTAATCCTCTTATTACAGAACGGAGGATTTTTGCACATCGCTCGCCTATAAAGCAGTACCAAAATGGTCGAAAATGCCCCTTTCAATGAAGTTTTTGTACACTTATCACTAAATATTCTAAAAAAAAAAAAATGTTAAATATTAAGATATCTTACTAACACGTTATCTCCTTTACTGTTCAATAATAAATGACCCACGTGCAATAGTGTCTGTGCAGTTTTCCGAATTCTGACCGACTGCATCACAGAGTTGCTTGGCATGATATATGTAGGCTAGGTGTTCCCGCCAAGTGATGAAAGGGGATTTGTGCTCCGGTTTTTCTTAAATCGTCTCACATTACGTGTTCTTCATTAAAAATTTTCCACGTGTTATGTCATTCGAGCGCTACCGTCAAGGATAACCACCGATATGAATAGACACCTGGATATTCCACTAGACTCACCTCTCCCAAAGTATCCAACTACATACGTGACATAATTTTAGGTTCTCTGGAGAACAGTATCATTCCGAATGTAAATTAGTACGCCCGTTGGTTCAGGATCCTACGCAATCGCAATTGCTGAGGATGATCCTAACGCGGCGAGGAGGCAGAACCGGTAATGGTTGAATCTTAAACTCAGGCGTGACCCGTAACTTTGAACATCGAGTCGGAAAACCAGATGTTGGAAATCCACTGCATCTGCAGTCATGAGGTTATGTCGCCTGTAGCCACTCGGTGCATAATCCTCATATATGCTGTTCACAGTCAAAGTGAGCACTTTTGAAAGAGCGGCTTAAAATCTGCTTTCGTTCTCATCGTGTATCCTTCCGCCACATGAAAACTTTCCATGGGCCTATTGGCTTTACTCATGCGCCGGTCGAGTATATACGGGAAATAGTTGGAAACCTTAACGTGTTACTAATATGCCATTTCGTGCTGTAGTGTTTACAAAGCAGAAAAACACCAATTCNAACACAAATTCGAATTGTCTTATATTTAAACATAACAGTCGCGATACAAAGTCAAAACTTGGAATTATTTTCCTCAATTCACTGCCAACTTAAATGTGAACCTACATGCCAGTGTGTTGCGGTAGCATCTACAAGGTAAATGCAAATTTTTTTTTTTCAAGGTTGATTTCAAAAGTGTTTACTTTAACGTGAACAGTATATAGAAGCATGCATGCCAGTGTATATATATAACGTAACATACATGTAGTTAAGAAAAGTTGTTTTTTCAAATGTTTGATTTAAAAGTACTCACTTTACCGTGAACAGCCTATACTTACAAACCAGCCGCTAATTTTTTTCCCAGAAGGCCAGTAATTTGGTAACAGTCAAAACACTTTTATTTGGCTAGTAGGAAAGGTTATCATAAAGGAAAGAATTCATTCCATAGAGGTTTGCGATTTCCGATGACCTTTACACGTTGTGGCAGCGCAGGTTCAAAATAGCTAATTATGGCACGGGAAGCTGCCAATGTCTGCCGTATGTCTTTTTTTTTAAAGAAAATATTAATATTTTTGTTTCGAGAAAGCGGTCAGGCAGAAGACTTGCCAATGTTAAAATGCATGCGTATATGTCAGCATTATGATATAATTTTCTTGTATTGATTCTTCTCTAACTAGGCGTGGTATTATGCAAGTACAGTAGTATCACTCACAACCAGACCCTACATGTGCGTCGGTTTTGTAATGCCACATTCCAGTGCTAGCTTATCAGTAAACCACTAGAGTGTAAACAGAACAAAGGTGCTCCGGAAGTCAGTCTTCGAAAAGGAACATTGGAAACACAGGAAAGTTGAGGTTAGGTACGGTCAAACATATCGTGAAGACTTATGTGAAAGAGGCGGATTATGTAATACGCATCGTAATCACGGCCGCAGAAGTGCATTCTGGGACCACTGTCTGTGGTATGTTGTTACTTCCTCAAACATTCTCCGGACCGCTGCTTTTGGCGCCCAGGCCCCCTTAGCCCTGTATGTAACACACAGCCAGGCCAATTATGTTAGCCACTGCGCAGCTTTAGGGTATATAACTTTGTTAGTTTAATTATTTAAAGCTCATAAAATAAGATCACATTTAATCGCTTAATTAATTAATAGTGGCTGTATGTTTGTGTGTCTGACCTTCAGTCGGGCATACGGGAGTAATCCTAACGATGACTACAGCACCTATAGAATATATTAACTTAATTATAACCATCCCAGTGATGGTTAATTAATAGTATTAGACATACTTGATAATTGATCCCTTCTGGACACAATATATATATTTATTAAATTCTTACCAGCAGCGCGGTATGTCTGTGTGTCTGTCCTTCAGTCAGCACACGGGATTAATCCTACCGATGGCTACAGGCTGCTTATAGATAATATATTATATTAGTTAATATTTTTATTATCTTAAATTATCTCAAGTTACTAAGAGTCTTGACTCATAGTACTTGAACAGTCCTCGTGGACTTAATTTTAGTTTAGTTTAGGTTATTTAGATTAAGATTAACCTCTTCTTTCAGGTAATTACCATCTTGCGAGAATTATGAAAAAGTCGGTCTGTGCCAGCTTCTGGTACTCACTGACAACTACTTCTATTTTATGTTTAAGTTTCAGGATCCACTGGGGATTCGGATTCGGGGGGGTGACCTGCCCAATTGCGCTCTCCCCCCACCAGAGTGATGCGCAAGTATCACTCTGGTTAAACCCAGCACAAAATGAAAGAAAGTTCACACGCCCCCTCTCTACTAGTACTTTTTCCTATCATAATAAAGAGCATGATTCCTATCCTCTGTCTCCTGTAGCATTTTCTGTTAAATACAATAATGCATGAAACAATTTTTTAATTCTTTCCTGCCGAAAGGGTTTTTACGGTGACTATGCCGGTTTTTCCCTTTCTCTTCTAAATATAGTTTAGCTATAAGCACACTTAGGGAGGTTGTCATGGCCAAAAGCAGGCCATGGCAGCCCAATCCCTCTTTGCCGTGATGCATGTCTCCTTGCATGAAATCCCTTCCTTGTAGGCGTATGGGGCTTAGCCCTGAGACGCACTTAACTCCCGTCTCTATCGCAAGCTCACATAACACTTAGTTTTAGAGTAGTTAGTTAATATAAAAAAAACCGTTGCTTAGCTAACATGTCCTTCACTGGGTACCATACAACGCAATGAATACGACTGTTATACATTTGCAGAAAACATGTGTTAACATGCATCAAACTACTCTATTATTTTTAGTGGTCCTTTTCAGGAACTCTGTGCAAAAAATATCGGGGTGTGGCTGTATCGGGGACACAACGATGGATTTTACAGGAATATGTATGTGTTAGCGGGTAATATCTTCTCTGGGATATGGGAATGAAATTAACGAAACTATACAGGTAGATTCTAAAATCATGGGACAAACATTGAGGGGTGGTAGAGCTCACTAAAACAAACAATTATTGTATATGAATGTATGGGCGGAAGTGACGCGCTGAGGCACAAACACAAAAATAACACATAAAATACAACACATTGTTTATTTACAACGTCTCCGCTAAATGCCCTTTTACAGCAATGTTTATAATAATTGCTCAAAATTGCTACCACCGACAGTAATGCAAGCTTGGTAGCGTCGGTGGAGTGATTGGCGAGCAGATTCAAATACGCTGGGAATTTCACGCACGCCACCATTGTCAGCCAATCACGCCACATGTAGAGGTCGCCAAGCATGCGTGACTGTTGGTGGATGCATTTCCAGCAAATGTTTTAACATTTTCTGTACGGAATCACGCGTTACCTATGCTGCTTATGAACATTTTATGTTTCCGTTAATGTGTTATGTTTTTGTGTTTGTGCCTCAACGCGTCACTTCCGCTCATATATTCCTATACAACAATTGTTTGTTTTAGTGAGCTCTACCACCCCTCAATGTTTGCCCCATGATTTTAGAATCACTCTGTATAGATACATTGCTTTCGTGGCTTAAATCGATCTATACTAATCACAAAAAGTTTAGCATATTCCCCGTATCTGCACTTACGCGGGAACCGAAGAATGAACTGGCCAGTTTATTCAGCTGGCGTGAACTGCAAAGAGAATGTGTGGTCCTTCCTCAAACGATTTCAAATCATGCACAGCCACCAACGACCATTCAGACCTTACAAACAGCCGCAATTGAGGAATGGGACAATTTGCCTTAGGAAATTCTTAATGATCTTGTTTTTGGCATGTCTCGTCGGATACAAGCGTGCCTCAGGAACCGTGGAGGAGCTACACGTTATTGACATTTGTCAATGCATCTGAGGCGAACGAGTTTTTTTTTTTTTTTTTTTTTTTTTTTTTTTTTTTTT
>NQII01003340.1:131837-161707 GCA_002778355.1 Clitarchus hookeri | reverse complement strand
TTTTTTTTTTTCACTTTGTGTGTTGTTAGGAGTACAACATTAAATGTAAACACTTTTATTCAATATAACATCCTGGACTCCGATATATGCTAAACTTTTTGTGAGTGCTATATCTAGATATTTCGTTTCGTACGACAATCAGCACGCTAGAACATCGGAATTGCAAGACATACTTCCCGGAAACTTTCAAAACTGCCATCAGTCGCCGCGGACCCCCACCCGCACCTAATACGTGAGCGGTGCCAACTCAAGGTCGTGATCGCATCGTAGTCGTATAACCGATCGAACGAAACTACATTTGTTTAAATCGTGTTGTTAGTCAGTAAGTTATAGTGTCAGGATGGATCGCCCTGCGAACGTTCATTGCCGTTTCCGTCCTGGTGCCCCGTGTGTCGGGTTGATTTTAAAGACGTAAAGACATCAGAAGGGATAGCAGTACTTTGAGCGTTTTTTTAACTCGACACAACACGAACAATGTACGAAGGCCTTAAGAAGATAATTAGCGAAGAGGTAGAGGGAAGGCAACAGGTATATCTATTATTATATTTCTGGGCACGGCACTGGAAAATTCAAAGCATTGTACGTTAATTACTTTACGTCTTTATTTGTCCACAATCCCAGGTCGTGGCGTGAGCAGGTGGCGCATGTTTCGTAACTGGAAGCCCCTTATCTTCCCTATCCCACCTCCCTTCATTGTACTTGTTAGGCTCAAGATAAAGTTTTCTACCTTATCATACACCATTCTGAACTTATCTTGTTTAGCTTTCATTCCACATGTTCGTGAACATCGAATGGCAGGCGCCTTAGAGGTGCGATTACGAATAATGTGTCCCGATGGCAACATTTTCTGGAATCCAGTATTACCTTTGAACAGAAGTATCTGACAGAGAAATTGAGCAAGGTATTCGGGAAGCTCTAAACTCGGAGCGAAGTCAGTAGAGAGCCAATATCAGTACAGCTGCGAGACACGACCAACTTACACGCAGTTTTCAAGAATTTGTCTAAATTCAGTGATATGGTCATCCCCTTCATCTGCGTCATTTTCTTTGGAAAAACTCGATGTGGTTATACAGTTTTACTCGTACTTCCACACGCTCGTCTTTCAGCCAATGGGAGGAAAACCTCAAAAATAGTTGTCGAGATTTCCATTAATAGTTCAAAGTAATATAATTAAAACCGCAGCTCTAGGGTTGTTGTTTCCTGCTGACAAGAAAATAATCACCATTAAAGATTTTACAGTACGTAGAAAATTTCAGAAAAAAAAAACATTCGTGCTTTTTTTAGTCTAGAAAGGACAACTATATATTAGTTACCGTCCCAACCCGATACAGACTCGAATCATGTTTACTTGTTACTCGCGGGTCTCGATTGCTACTAACATCCTTTCTGTTGTAAGTTTCAAGGAAGAACATGCAAAATAACAGTCGAGCTGCGCTTCAGCAGCTTCATCTACCAACTCGCAGATTTTGGCAAATTAATAAGCGAAGGAAAATAAATTACATTTAATACGTAGAAACGTATTTTCGGAAGAAATCGCACTCTTTCATAGTACTGATTACACTAACGTGTATTTCCCCAGGACATTTGGACAGCATGATTTCTTTTCCTTTCTTCCAAACTGTTTAAAAAGGTCTGCAGAAAAAGACTAGAATGCACGCTTCGGCCCAAAATACGCGTCACCAGCAGTGCAGAGGCGAACAAGGCACCTGCCTAGGGCACTAACCTCGGGTGAGATTATCCGAGCGAGGAGAAAGGGGGGCTCTNATACAACAGTAATTAAAATAATAGAGGACACAGGACAAGACAGCGCTATTTATTATTACAGTAGCCAAAATTGGATAATTCTATTGACTCGTGTAAAAAAGATTTGATCTATCCTTGATCTAACATTGATCTAGCAATTTAGTCTAGGAGAAGTCTAGCCCAGTGGACGAATATAGTGTAAATGTTTTTTTTTAATTTCGAATTTTTTATGATATATGAAACATTTCCTGTGTATTATTGATTAAATTTAGTCTATCTAAAGTTCAGTAATAGTCTATCACGTGTCTATATAAACAAAAAAATTATTTCTTATTAATTTAAAGATTTTAATGATATTTATTGTGGGTTTTTGTAGAAATTCCGTCCATCCAATGTCTAGCGCGTAATCTTTGCGTCGCCAATTACGTATGTTTCCTATGTTTGATAATAATAAATATAATGAGTAAAAAGTATATTGGGTGTTTTATTATAATACGTCTAGGTCTGCTTGTCTTGTCTATTTTCTAAATTAAAAAACGTTAATCAATTATAAAATAAAATAGGTTATTTTGTTAAATTACCAAAAATAGGGGCCCTGGGTCTAAGTCCAGCCCTCGTCACCAGTGCACGTCCTTGACAATCAGGGACCCAGCTGTTCCATGTTCTTTTTAAGGAGAAAGTGGAAAAGTGAATGTGGTTAATGTGGATACGGAACGATTTTACACGCATGAGTAATTAATTGGATTGTATCCTGATTGCGAGGAAATGTGATAAACTCTACCATCGAGCCGCACCATTTATTTGTTATTAATATTCATATGTTTCAGAAAGTAGCGTCAGATGTTTTAGTATTTCATGAAAACTACTTACTTAAGTGCTCAGAGACAAGCAAGAGGGGGGCCGCGCTGGTGTAGTGGTCAGACTACTCGCCTCCCACCAAGGGAAACCTGGTTCGATTCCCGGCGGAGTCCCTCCCGGATTTTCGCACGCGGGAATCGTGTCGGACGATGCAACTGGTCGGCGGGTTTTTTCGGGGATCTACCATTTCTCCCGCCCTTGCATTCCGACGCTGCTCCATACTCACCTCTTTCACTTCACTCTCATCGGCTCTCACGACCTCGATGTTAACAGCCTCCCAAATCTCTTCACACACTCACTAACAACACCTAGAGTATCTTTAAACGTGTGTTTTCTCGGGGGAAATCAGTTAGGTAAACGGGTGTGATTCAAGGTGCCTAAGGGTAAAATGTCTCTAGAATCTTCATCCAAAAAAATCATACGAAGCCTTTTCTTCATAATGTAGTGTATTGTTTGAAAAATATAACGAGGGCAAAAAATCGACGCGAGAAAAAATATTTTTAACTTATGAGTACTATATATTTGCGAATAGATGAGTGTATTTTCGCTATATATTATGATGCAAAAATTTACATTACTGTGACAAGAAAGGGTTCGAAGCCCCTGTATTAAGTTTTTAGTTTCTGACATGTAACTCAGAAAAAAAAATTTAATGTTGCTGCAACAACAAAATTACTATTGAGTTGAAACTTTTTTTTAAACGTTTATGTTGTAGTAAAATTAATAATGTTGTCATAAATTTATTAATGTTAACCATTTACAAAGTCTTATATTACTACATTACAAATATATTGTTGAAGTGTTAATGTNTCCATGTTCTTTTTAAGGAGAAAGTGGAAAAGTGAATGTGGTTAATGTGGATACGGAACGATTTTACACGCATGAGTAATTAATTGGATTGTATCCTGATTGCGAGGAAATGTGATAAACTCTACCATCGGGCCGCACCATTTATTTGTTATTAATATTCATATGTTTCAGAAAGTAGCGTCAGATGTTTTAGTATTTCATGAAAACTACTTACTTAAGTGCTTAGAGACAAACAAGACCGGGCCGCGCTGGTGTAGTGGTCAGACTACTCGCCTCCCACCAAGGGAAACCTGGTTCGATTCCCGGCGGAGTCCCTCCCGGATTTTCGCACGCGGGAATCGTGTCGGACGATGCAACTGGTCGGCGGGTTTTTTTTTCGGGGATCTACCATTTCTCCCGCTCTTGCATTCCGACGCTGCTCCATACTCACCTCTTTCACTTCACTCTCATCGGCTCTCACGACCTCGATGTTAACAGCCTCCCAAATCTCTTCACACACTCACTAACAACACCTAGAGTATCTTTAAACGTGTGTTTTCTCGGGGGAAATCAGTTAGGTAAACGGGTGTGATTCAAGGTGCCTAAGGGTAAAATGTCTCTAGAATCTTCATCCAAAAAAATCATACGAAGCCTTTTCTTCATAATGTAGTGTATTGTTTGAAAAATATAACGAGGGCAAAAAATCGACGCGAGAAAAAATATTTTTAACTTATGAGTACTATATATTTGCGAATAGATGAGTGTATTTTCGCTATATATTATGATGCAAAAATTTCCATTACTGTGACAAGAAAGGGTTCGAAGCCCCTGTATTAAGTTTTTAGTTTCTGACATGTAACTCAGAAAAAAAAATTTAATGTTGCTGCAACAACAAAATTACTATTGAGTTGAAACTTTTTTTTAAACGTTTATGTTGTAGTAAAATTAATAATGTTGTGATAAATTTATTAATGTTAACCATTTACAAAGTCTTATATTACTACATTACAAATATATTGTTGAAGTGTTAATGTTAATAAAGCCTTTAAGTAAAGTTGCCGCAACCAATTATTGTATTACGCTAATAATGTTGTTGGCTATGTGAAAGAAGATAGAAAACATATATATAAGAAAACGTATGTAATAACATTAAAAGACCATAACAGAGAGAGGTTATGTAGTAACCACAACACAACAACACAGACTGGGCGCCAAGCCCACACACACAAGACCTCTAAGACCTCTGGAGGTCAATGCTTGAACTAGTGCTTGTCCCGAATATTCACAACACGCTCCCTATTTGGGATAAGTCCCTATTGAATCAGACAGTTCAGCAGCTTCTCCCTGTTGAGCGGCTTTGTAAAAGAATCAGCAACCATATTCTTCGTGGCAAGGTGAATGAGACTGATTTCACCTGCGCAGATTCGCTCACGTAGGAAATGGTGGCACACATCTATGTGTTTCGTTCGCGCCTGGTAAGCGCCATTCAGAGCGAGATTCTGCGCTCCCTGGTTGCCAACTCGTAGCTCAGTAGGTCTCTTTACTGATGCAGGAAACAATTCCAAAGACAAACCTCGTAACCAGAGCGCTTCTTGTACGGCAGATGACATGGCCATGTATTGCGAGTTTAAAGCAATGTCCGACCAACACAAGTCTAAACTAACTTGGCGTTGTAAAATGCGGTTGGTAGTGAACGGCGAACACCTCGTAAAATGAAACCACTGTATTTAACTTTTATTGAATGGTATTAAAACTAAATGTAGCTTAAACCAGCTCTCGAGCTTTGTAAAGCAATTTATGTGTACCAAATATGCATATATTTCTATTCTAAAACATAAATTATTTCCACATATCCAGTTTGTCGTTATATTGATGTTGTATTACGCTAAAAAATAGCAGGGAGAATAACATATTTTGTGTTACTGTGGCATTAAACAAATTTCCAACCAATACAAGGTTACACTAACTTGTTGTAAAATGGCGGGTGGTAGTGATCAGCAATTAACTAGTAAAATGAAAGTACTTTATTTAAATTTTAAATCTTAGTTTGAGAACTAAATATAGCTTATACGATTGCCAACTATGTTATATATATAAATATAAATAAATATATATATATAGACACACACGGAGCACAAATTATTTCCACGTAAGAAAAGAGAACTGCAGTTTGCGTTATTTTCTATTCAATACCCACAAATATGAGACGCATTTAGACATGTTAAGATAGCGCAGGTAGCGCAGGTGGTAGGACGTCAAGCACTAAAGTCGCGAGTTCGATTCCCCTCCCAGACGTAATTTTTTTCTTTGGCAATATTTCTTTTGTGACAAAATAAAATACAAGAAAAATTTTAACACAAATATTAACATCAGTCCAACAAAAAATTTGTTTTGCCGCAACATAAACATCTCCTTAATGTTGACCGAACAGTAAGTATGTAACGTTGTTACAGTTAGTACTTAATGTTACATTAACATTAATAACTTGACAATATATAAAATTGACATATTCCCCGCTTTCACATAATTCTTCACGATATGTTTGACCGTACCTAACCTCAACTTTCCTGTGTTTTCGATGTTCCTTTTCGAAGACTGACTTCCGGAGCACTTTTGTCCTGTTTGTACCCTAGTGGTTTACTGATAAGCTAGCACTGGAATGTGGCATTACAAAACCGACGCATATGTAGAGTCTGGTCGTCAGTGATACTACTGTATTTGCATAATACCACGCCTAGCAAGAGAAGAATCGATACAGGAACATTATATCATATTGCTGAAACCTACGCATGCATTTATTTAGTTTTGGCAGCTATGCTACCTTACCGCTCGCTTTCTCAAAACAAAAATATTAATATTTTCTTTAAAAAAAACATACGGAGACATTGGTAGCTTCCCGTACCATAATTTGCTATTTTGAACCTGCGCTGCCACAGTGTGTAAATATCATCGCGAATCGCAAACGTCTAAGGAAAGAATTGTTATATTTAAGAGAACCTTTCATATCCAAAGTAGGAAACCATTGCGAACGTGCTAAGCTGTTCAAAGTGTCATCTGTCCTTGGAAGTGGATTAGAATCTTTCTTTGTCACATTATTAAGCTGGTGATAATCAGCACAAAACTTTAGCGAGCCTTATTTCTTCTTAACAAGAACTATGGGGGATGACCATGGACTAACTGATGGTTCTATCACATCTATATCCTTCATTTCCTTACTGTGTAACAAGCAGGGAGCTTCTGGCCATGGTGAAGGCAATGTCACACTTCCACCCCTACCTTTATGGCATACATTTTATTCCAAGAACCGACCGTGCTTCATTATGCTGACTAATAAATTTCAATAGCCCTGAAGGTCAAATAGCCTGGTGGATACAGCATATTCGGGAATTTGATTTTGAATACAGCACAGATCTGTTCGACTTCACACAATGCAGATGCACTGTCTAGGAGGTCATGTGAGCCATTTTGTCGTCATTGCGAATTCCAAGAAGAAAATAGTGGTGAATCGCTGAAGGTACGGAGGATAAGCATTCAAGGTTCTTTATCTGGTAATGGGTCACCTGCCTTGAGTGATGAGGGTATTAAGAAAGATCAGTTGAATCATCTCACTTTGCGGCTATTATTAAAGTGTAAATAAGCTGGCCGTCGGCCAAAATGGAAAGTGATATCTAGCCTGAGTGCAGCAGTCAAAGCGTACTGGGCACAATGGAATCCTCTCATACTGAAGAATGTCATACTTTACAGAAACTGGTAAAACAATTATGGAAAAGTTTACAATTGGTCCTTATAGAATGCAGGGTTCCAGATATCTTAAAGGAACTGCATAATGCCGCAGCCAGTGGGCAATTTGGTGTTAATAAGACCACTGACAGAGTTAGACTGAGATTCTACTGGCTTCATTGTCGGGACGATGTTGAGAAGTGGTGCAGAATGTGTGACACCTGCACTGCGAGGAAGGCCCCAAGAACCAGGGGACAAGGTTACCTCCAGAAATACAATGTTGGAGCTCCATTCAAGGGGATGGCAGTGAATATTCTAGAACCCCTTGCCAGTCACAGAGAGAGGTAATTTGTGTATACTGGTGGCCCAAGATTACTTTAATAAGTGGCCTGTGGTCATTCACTTCCCAAACCAAGAAGCACGTACTGGCCGATGCACTCATAGAGCATGTCTTCTCGATCGAGGTTTTGGGTGCCAATAGAACTCCATTCCGATCAGAGAACAAACTTTGACGCTGTGGTATTCCAGGTGGTAACAAAGGTTCTGGGAATGAAAAAGATTAGGACTACAGCCTTACACCCTCGGTCGGATGTAATGGTCAAGATGTTTAACCGCACTCTTCAGCAGAACCTGTCGATCTTTGTGGCAGACAACCAAAAGGACTGGGATTTGAAAGTGCCATTGTTTCTTCTTGCTTATTACTGAGCAGGTCACGAGACCACAAGAGTAACACCATCAAGGATGCTGTTTGGTCGACCGAAAAAAGAGGAAGCTGCTTCCCCCGATCATGCCAGCGAATTATGTAACAGATTTGTTGGCAATCATTATTTTGTCGGGTGCGGTATTTCAAGAAGGACAACTGGTGTGTCTGTACACCCTGCAGAGGAGAAAAGGGTACTGCCCGAAGCTACATAAATGTTACGAAGGCCCCTACAGGATTCTAAAAAAGATCAATGATGTGGACTTTCGGATTAGTCGTCGAGGCTCTCGGGTGAAGCCAAAGGTTGTCCATATCGACCGACTGGCACTCTACGAAGGACCAGATGTAGCAGAGTCTGTAGCAGACTTGAGGAGGGGGCAGTGTTACAAGCGGCCGCTCTTTGAGCGTGCGAGGCACGGATGATTTATTGACGCGCGCGCACTCTATCAGTTTCAACCGGAGACGCAGTGGCATTAAGTCAAAGGAATGTTTACAAAACATGCCTGTTATGCCTAGCATGGCGCGTGCCGCTCCTAACTTAGTGTATCGGGTGTCTTTGAGACATCTGAAGAATGCTATGGGTTACTGACCTTGTTTCTCTTAGCTAGACTCGGGGTGCGGTGAACCTTCCAGTTCAAGGCCAGCGGCTATAAAAGGCGCGTCGATCCTCCGAGCCGGCAGTTGATGGATGGTTGAGTTTCAGCGATTGACAACCAGTGATAAGAGAAGCGCGTAGCGAGAGAAGTGACCAGCGGGAGGAAAATCTGCGACTGCGAGCATCAGAGCGGTGAAGAGTACGACTGCAGGCTGGACTATTGGACTGGATGCGTGAGTGAAAGACATTACAAATGATGGCAACATATTTACTGAGTGTGTTTTATTGATGAGTATTAGTTAATTGACAATAACCAAAAAGAGACGTGAAGAAGGGCGTAAATTAGAGTTGTAATATACATTAAATATTGCGCTCGCTGTGAAATAAAAAGAGTAATAGTGGCGACAGATAATTTAATGCTGTAAATAATAGCTGTGTGAATAAATTAAAAATCAAATTTATTTATTTATTTTTTTGTTTAGACCTCCGTCCCTCACGAACTCAGATATGCCCCTCAGGCGTCTTGTAACAATATGTTAGATACGGTTCATTCCTAAGTAAATAAAATATCGCAATAGTTTTATACTTTCGTTAATGATCACGTGCCTTATTTTTAAGGATAAATGAAAATTTCACGATCTATACATTATAACGTTTAATTATTGCGTCAGTGGATATTAGAAACTTAGATAAAAGATATGTTGGTAATGTTGGGGGACATGTGTACTAGTGGCGAAATAAGTTTTCATACTTATTATTGAGTATATGCATGGTTTGTGCGCTGATCAAACATGTTTGTATGCATTGACTCACCCATCACCAATACAGTTGTCAAAATTACCTAGTCCAAGAGTGATGAGCATATTTCCTGCATTCGATTTTTCAACAGATCTAGCCTTTTACATGTTTAAAATATTGAGGCTAACTTGAATATGGTCCAGCCGCATTAAAACTATGTCAAAGTAAATGTACACACATCTCAAAGCACTTACATTTAACAGTGATCTAACCTCAAACTTTATACACGTTGTTTGTTGTAGTGGTACTGGCAAAAAAAACAGTCGAGTGTCGTAAAACGGAGATTGGCCGCTTGGCCGTGGTTGGCACGCGCACTCTACCCTATTTCCCCCTCGGCTACGTAACCAGGAAGCGGAAACAGCACAGATCGCGGGTGCGCGAGAGTCGGTGCAGCGGGGACCCGGAACGCTGGACGGAAGGCTTGACCCGGTCAGGAAGACGAGGAACGGGAACAGGGAAGACGGCGACTGTATACAGCGAGCTGGGACGCGGACATGACGAATAGCTCTCCTCCAGAAGCCAGCCGTACACTACGCAGCCCATTCACAGTAGCTTCACATTTTTCTGAAGCCCTGACAAAGTTCTACTTCCAGGATATTCCTCTGCCCCATGCAACCAAAGTCTAGAAAACTACAGCAGGACAGCGCACCGCATTCGTGCGGTCCAAAATAACTATTTCTCACTTGAATAAAACGCTTGTGATACATGGCATATTTAGTAAAGAACAATAAAACGCCATACATGGTGTGAGTTTTCAAAGGTTTGTTTCAAAACCGTGAATAGACTATATCTATATAGTCAATTCGCGATATCTTCACAATTTTTTAATCAAAATTTTGAAAATCATTCTTTGTAGGATAAATTAGGTAGTTTAATAAATGCCATGTATCACAAGCGTTTTAACATTCCGTTAACGTATAAGTATCTTAATTTAGGTTAAATTGAACATTTAATTATATTTCATGTGGTAAACTATAATTTTTCGTTTATAATTAATATGAATAAAAACAGAGAGAAAATAGGTTTGTTAGTAATACCTAGTAAGAAATAGTTCCCATGCGAAATATTATTAAACCGAGAGAAGAAAAATACAGTGCGTTGTTCATTTGGTGTAGTTTCTAGAAGTAGATAAGCCTTGTTTGCATGAGGCGGAGGGATATCCCGAATGTAGAACTTAGCAAGGCTTCAGAAAAGTTGGAAGTAATCGTGAATGGACTATATATTTTTTATTTAAATGTAAGCGTATGTCCATTCTCAATGCTTCAGAAAGCACATATTGCAAAATATCCCGTTCCTCAAGCTAGACTGTCGTAATAATTTCTCTGGTTGTATGCAATAAAAATCAGTAACAATTTTTAAAATATTTTAATTATTGATTTTATGCACATGTATTTCAACCACGAACGTTATTTTCCTAACCGTAATGGATTTACATTAAATCACTTAATTAGAAAAATTTGTAAACGTTATTACTATTTTTTTTAGGTACACCCAGATTAATTATTGTAATATTCTTACTGGATGAATATTTATGTTTTGCAAAATCAGCCTCGTGAAGCATCTGGAGTTAAAACATGCTTAAATTTTTTTTTATTGAAAGTAGATCCTTTACAAATAATTACCAAAACATTCAAATGCGTAATTTCGAGCAAAATATTTTACAATGTTACACAAAATATACGCACTCTTCTTTCATGTGCAACATAATTCGTACTTTTCTGACAATTTTGGTAGTTTGTGTACTAGTTTTGAACGAGTTCTGCATGTTGTACAGTCGGAGTCGGGTACAGTGCTCCATTAGAAGACACTAATTTTATCTTAAGGGCTTCTGAAAGTTAAAATTTCAATATTTTATATATATTCCATTTACGGTTACTTCCAACTTTTCTGAAGCCCTGCAAAAGTTCTCCTTGTAGGATATTCCTCCGCCTGAAACAAAACTTATCCGAGTCTACAAAATTACACCAAAAGGGCAACGCACCGCATTCGTGCGCACTCAGTGTAATAATATTTTGCATAAGAACTATTTATTACTAGGCATTACCAACACACTTATTTTCGCACTGTTTTTATTCATTTTAACGATAAATTAAATATTATATAGTACATATAAAATATATATAAAATTTCATTTTAACTACAAATAAGGTACTTTAATGTTAACACAAGTATCAAGCGCTTGTGATACATAACATAATTGGGAAACAACAAAACACGTTATATATGATGTTATTTTTTAAACGTTTGATTCAAAAAGTGTAAGAAAACCGCGAATAGACTATATCAAATACTGTTGTTTAGTTACACGTTATATTATTCTCANTTTTTTTTTTTTTTTTTTTTTTTTTTTATAGATCCAGTGGGTTTTTAATGTCAGTTGTATCATTTCTGATTGTATCTTAGTTTTTTTTTACTTAACAAAGCGCCAAAATTGTAAGACAGTTGAGTTTGACCAGCCTTCTGTTTAAAGAGTATTTGGTATTAATATAAACAAACGCTTTTGAAAATAATATATTTTACACTAAGCACGCTATATTACGTTATACATTAACGACTACACATACAGTTAGATCTCTGGTGTTTAAAAAAAATTATATCAATTATTCTTAAAATAATTGCATATACCTAAACATTATTAATTTTAACCTAGTGACTGGTCCATATAGAATAAGTTGAGTGCGAACTGAGAAGGTAGTCTCATATCCTAATGTCTTCTTCAAAGTGCAATTTTTGAGTTGATGAACACTAAAATTGGCATACTTTTGTTTTCATAAGAATAGGATGGAGGATTAGGTGGAGTACAGTATCATTGACACGTGTCTCCTAGCTCACATTAAAAACCACCATTTGCTTCTTGATTTACAATTCGGCTTTTGTCGTAAGTTTTATAGAACTCACGCAGTAACACAAGTCGTGGATCCAATTGCTGAAGGTTTCAACAAGTTTCAACAGGCAGTAACGTACCATAATGATCTTGCTATATCTGCGACGGACTTTCGACAAGGTCCCTCACGCAGCACTTCTCAAGAAGTGTGGGTTTATGTTATGGGCCTGCTAGCACACCTGGAGGCAGTCCTGACCTGAGCGAACATTTCTAATAGTGGTGGAGGGTGCTACTTCAAGAGTCAGGCTAGCCATGTCTGGAGTGCATCAGGTTTCTCTCCTCAGCCCCACGCTATTCTCAATTTACACTACTAGCATTCTCTATTCCCGTAATATTGTCATTACACACTATGCTGACGACACAGTTCTTTCTGTCACACCCATACACTTACAACGCCTGGTGGCATGCACACAGAGTGTCTTCCGTCGACTTGTCTTCTTCGTGGCCCGGGACATTCTCCCCAATCCACGAAACCTTTAGCCATCCTTCCTGCTCATATCTGCTTCATGGGCTATATCCTGCCATGACTCGATACTGTCAAATATCTGGGACTCACCCTCGAAAAACCCCTTACATGGGACCATCACATCTCTATTGCTGTTGCAAAAACACATTGTTCACTTAATCGTTATCGTCATTACATTCATCCTTCACGTCTCTTACCTCAAGCCAAACGCCTCAAACTCTTTCGTGCCCCTGTCCTCTCCATCATCTTTTATGGGCGCACCGTCAGGGCCTACCTGCCAGTCACCCCATCCGCGCCATGTACAGTGGGCTGAAGATCCAGTTTCGTTTGCCCATCACTACAGCTGTGGAGCTGGTCTATGAAATGTGTGATCTGCAATCTCCTGAAAATCTCGTCAACAAACTCGACACTGAGTTTTGCTCTAAATGCTCGCGTCACCTTATCATCTCATCCTTCGCCCAATATTACGAGGGTTATTCGGAAAGTAAGGTCCGAATCGCCGTAGCTAATCGAATGTCGCGTGAACATTGGCATGCCTTGCTCATCAAACGACGCCATTTGCATCGATATTGTTGCAGTGTGCTGTTTACAGTCTCAGTTCAAAATGTTTAAAACAATTGATCAGCCCGCCGACTGTGAAATACGGTCAGTGATTCAGTTTTTAACAGCAAGGGACGTTTCAGCAGCGGAAGTTCATCGACAGATAAGTCAAGTGTATGGCCCCAATGCGATGAGTGACAGCAAATTGCGTAAGTGGGCGAGAGCTTTCAAGGACGGACGGAAAATGTCCATGATGAACCGCGATCAGGCCGACCATCAGTGATCACAGAAGATTTGGTCAAAGCCGTGGACGAAAAGATTCGTGAAGACCGGCGATTCACAATTTCAACTTTAGCATTGGAATTTCCGAATGTGGGTAGAACAACTTTGCACAAAATTGTCTCTGAAAATTTGCAATTTCACAAATTGTGCGCATGTTGGGTTCCCAGGCTGCTTACTGAGGAACACCAAATGAAAAGAATGGCTTTTGCTCTTGATTTTTTGAACCGATATCATAAGGAAGGTGATCAATTTTTAGAGAAGATTGTCACAGGCGACGAGACGTGGGTTTCTCACATGACCCTAGAGTCTAAACGTCAGTCAATGGAATGGAGTCACCCGATATCACCAGTCAAAGTCAAGGCCAAGCGGACAATCTCAACACGCAAGGTTATGGCAACCGTGTTTTGGGATAGACATGGAGTCTTGTTAATCGAGTTTATGTAGCAAGGGACAGCAATCAATGCAGCCGCTTACTGCGCTACCCTGACTAAACTTCGACGTGCAATACGCAATAATCAACGTGGCCATCTGACGTCTGGAGCTTTGTTGCTGCATGACAATGCCAGACCCCATTCTGCCATTCACACCCAAAATCTAATCAGATCTTTTGAAAAACGTTTTTTGAAAAAATCTGTGATGGTTTATGTTTTATAAGAAATCGGACCTTACTTTCCGAATAACCCTTTTACTTCACAGTCCCTAGGCCACACCGCTGCATTAAGGACTTCGATAACTTAGAAGACCCATCATCTGCTTAAGTCCTCCTCCACCGCCAGCACTAATAATCCTGTAGACAAGAAAGCTCGAAGGCAATTAGAGACGATCTTCACTCCATAAGCCTTATAGAACGAAGATGGCTTCCAATTCCTTGCGAAGGCCTTCATGACGATTTCGACATTATGCAACCATCTTATCAAAACCGTCTTGCGATTAACATTAATTATTCATGTTGTTTTCATTTCCAAATTCACTTTATGCAGTTTCTGAATAATTTTTTACGCACTTTTATTTTCAACTTTACTTTTTTTCCCCCCTGTGTATCGAATTCGTATCTTTCTCATTCAGCGGAATTGGAAGGCCAGAAGTGCTGAACAAGTAGACACACTATGATTAAAATTGCCACAAACAACTGTTCCGAGTTATTAATGTTCTACGAGTAAGAATCTGGGTAGTTCTTCTCTTTACACCGCTTACAGACAGTTCTACAGAAAAGCAATCCGTAAAAATTAGAGCCAGTTGGATATATTGGAACTTGATGATGGTCGGAGCGAGTGCTATATATTTATTTCCATCCAGATATTGAAAATCACAAATATACAAATGGAACTTCCTTAGCCGTGGATGGAAAGCAAAACATTCATTAGTTTATATTTATATAAATAAACACGCTCCAAAGGGTTGACATTATAGTCCATTCACGGTTTCTTCGGATATTTTCAAACAAACCTTTGAAACATCACCCTAGGGAGTAATATGATAACCGGTTTTTAAATAAATTGTATACCACAAGTGTATAACACTTAATAACTTTAAAAGTATTATACATTTGAATAAATGAAACTTTAACTTATTATCTTCTATAACTTTTAATATTTATTTCGTATTCAACACAAATTAAACACAGAGAGAGCAGCTATGTTTAGGCAATGGCTAGTAAGAAATAGTTCACAGTTAAAATATTTTTTTAACCAAGTTTTTTGGTATGCTTTGTGTAATTTTAATCTTTACCTATCGAAATAATTAAATTTTTAGGAAGCCCTTATAGAAACATAGTTCACTGTTGCAGTTAACATTATCAGCGCAAAATATGGTGCGTAGACCCTAGTGACATNTTTTTTTTTTTTTTTTTTTTTTTTTTACCTAGGAAGAAATTCGAATAGGCTGTCAGCGGAGCGGAACTTGTCGCGCTCTCTCTCTCATTCTCTGTCTCTGTCTGTCTGTCTCTCTCTTTCTCGGGAAGTTTCGCACCGCAGTAGTAGCAGGAAAATTATACATGTTTTCAATTTTACCATATTTCATACTTATTACAGCAAAAATAATGATTATTGAATTTGTAATTTACAACTGAAGAGAGATTTTCATGTTTTAATACTTATTGTAATACATTTAGAGGTGATGGTAGGAGGGTTTCAAATCCGAAGTTGGCAGAAGTGGCAACTGGTAAGTGGTGATATGACATGGCGTGTTGCTGTTGCTCAACGAAGTGTTGATTTCTCTTGCTCCGAAAAATACTCAAAATTACCACATCAAGTTTGTACACATTGCGTTTTTTAAACCTACCTACGCAAGTTACGATGCTGTGATAAATCAGTGTTTCCATGGTAGTAATGGATATACTGTAACGTATGTCCAGACCGCTGCATGCGAAAAGGTGTGGCTGCGTCGTGGTCGTTACGTTAGGCCAGTGAGTGTGTGATTACAAATATTGGACATGCGAAATTTACACGTTTTAACCGTGAAAGTAACATTGCTCTAGGTGTTTGAAACACAGTTGTGTAATGTGCTTACATTTCTGTGATTTGAATGTTTGCCACAACCGCAACAAATTACTAGGCCCAGCCAGAAAATTTTTAATAAATAATTAAATAAACGTAGTAAAAACTAGGTGATATGAGCGGAATAAAAGTTACGGTATGCCTATTTCTTTGCATGTTCACCACTATATTTTAAGTTTGTCGCTGCTACGTATAAAAAATAAGCGACATGAGTAGCGTGTTTGAATTTCCTGTCTTTTTCGTTGAAATGGTTTCTCATTCGTTTTAATATTTATTCCAACTAAGGCCGTCCTTTTAGCGAAATAACACAACATATATCAATAACAAGAGGTTAAATACTACAGTTCTTTCCCTAGCAGTTGCTACATGGTTAAACATAGTTGCGGCAAAATATTAACGTGTTTTATGTGTAATGTGCTATATCGTGTATAACAAATATGACAACAATGTAAATTAATAACCGTAATAACTATCGGCAATACAAACATTCTTAAAAAGTCATAAAGTTGGCCTAAATATAGTTATAAGCTTAAATTGTGAATATTCGTACGTAATGGTTTTTGAAATATGACAGGATTCTTTGAACAGCTGTAGACAGTAAACAAAGCATTTGACAGTTAAAACGTAGAAGTCACATGGCAGTGTTTATGTTTACGTGTAGCGGAAGGATACGTAATCTGTAACCAAAAGTAGAAATTTAGCACTGCTTTAGAAAAGTGTGAAGTAACCGTGAAAGTACTATCCATAATATTATAAAACACGCCTCAAATAAAAAAAAAATTTAAATTTTTTTGGGTAATCACATGTCAAAATAACAATTTTGCCGTATTTTGAATACACAAAATAAAACAAAACTGTTTTAATAGAGTAAAAGAGAATCTGAAAACCATTAACAGAATTCATTGTAAAATATTCTTGGCAAAAATTATTTTACGAAAATTTGTAAAATTTGTGGACAGTCAGAAATTAAGTATACGCACAAATTTGCCTATTACAACGCTTATAACTAAGTAAAAATCATAAAAGTTTCTTTGAATCATATTGATATCTTAAGGTAGCTCTTTTTTTTAATAGTGTGCGAATAAAGCAAACCAATATTGATTCATCGCTCATACACGGAATGACATACAATTGGAGCATTAGGGGCTGGTAGTCTGTTGGTGGGAGAACCCATCAGGCCGTCACCTCAAACCGCAATGAAACGTGGCACGTAAAACCACAAGTTGCGCAAAACTGCGACAGACTCAGTCAGTCAACATCTAAATCAGCTTCTTCCGGGTCGTCCACGCGTGACCGACGCCGCTGCTGTTTTTCCAGCCGGCTGGTTTGAAAAAACTGCGGGCTTCCGCACGGACAAGTGCCCGTGTAACATAAAATACTTCAGAACACGGAAGTGGAACAGTCGTTTGTACAGCGAACTCCAGACGCACACGCCAGCAAAATGGTGTCACTGACCAGCAAAATGTTGGGAATTCAGTGTTGCCAACTCATATTTCCTGAAAATCATTAAGGGCATTGCAAAATTCGACACATTCCCATACAATCAATAGAGACATATTTCTGTCACTAGTGAGAACTTAAAAAGTAGGTGAATCCCTATTAGTTATATAGTTCAAATAAATTAAAAATCGCTACTTCTAGCGACAAAGTCGCTAAATTGGCAACACTGGTTGGAATACCTTTCACCAGTCAGCACCTTGTAACTTACATGCCAATCGGCATCGCAGAGTAGATAAGTGGAGTGGAAATATTTAGGCGGCTCTTAACATCGAGGTCTTGAGAGCCAACAATGGTGAAGCGAGGTGAGTGTGGAGCAGCGACGGAATGCAAGGACGGGGGAAACGGGAGATCCCCGAGAAAACCCGCCGACCAGCGGCATCGTCCTGCACGACTCCCACATGCAAAAATCCGGGAGAGACCCCGCCGGGAATCGAACCCAGTTCGCCTATGTGGGAGGCGATTAGTCTGACTACTTTACCACTGCGGTACCGAGTAGGTAAGTGCAAAGAGACAAAATGGCGTGGCGAGTCCTTTGATGTTGGCGTATTCATTCTCTGAATGGCTGCTTGAGGCTCTATGAACGGCCCTTGTGTCTGATTGGCTACTGCATGCTGCCAAAGTTTCCCTATTGGCAGGACAGACACCAATCATAAATATGTAACAATTACCCTAGATTCCACAATTATGAAATAACCATAAATTGTTCTCGGTGTCCTTAATCATCTTAAAGTAGGTCGTGATTGTTTTAAAATTAAATTATTTAATTTTTGTGCGAAGATGACAAATTAATGGCTATTTGGCACACACGTAAGAGACGTAATTTCAGCACCGGACTTTAAGGATCCCGCCTGCCTGGAACATTTTTCCCCTTTTTAGGCCAAGAAGCCCCATAGCTGTAAGGGCTACATTACCACGCACAACTGAACTGGTGAGCAGTGTTCTCGTAGTGCTGCGTGTACCTATGGGACTTTAAACGGTGACCCTGTAATTTTATTGGTGGAAAGCCTGTGGAAAGGTTCAGTGCATGTCCCTAGAGTACTTTTGTGTGTATACAACGGGCATATTTTGAGCTATAGCGCTTTGAAAAATCCTTTTTTGGCTATGTTTGAGTGGTCTGAAATAATGTTTTAAATTTGCGTGGCATCTTAAAAGTAATCGACAGGCATAGTCTGAAGTGTATGTTCTTTTCGTAGTTTAGCCCATTGGACGCACATTTTATAGTTTCGTCAAAAAAAACCTGGATTTCAAACACTCTGCAACGCAGTTCGAGAGCCAGGCAGGTGGGCCCCTTAAGGTGGGAGCGCTAGGAGCGACCTTGACATGCGCATCAACTCTCTCATCGCCTCTACACGCAAAGCACTGAACTGGAGTGCTGTCTTGCCGTCGATAACAAGCCTCTGTGAGAATTTCAGCTGAGACCCTAACATTTCATGACGTAATAATATAAATAAAGTTTTGATACACGTAACTATTCCTTTTATGTTTTATTACCGGAATGTTCATACGTAAAAAATGACCGTGAAAACACCCGTTTGAGCCATTTTCACAATCACAAAAACATGCTTTAGAGAGAAATGGAGGAACTGAAAAACGTATACAGACGCGTAACGTTTCTTAAATGCTATTCGTAAGCAGACCTCACTCAGGCGCTTTGGACGGTTTTTTAATCAAACTTTTTCTGCTGGAGCTTTGCACACCGTTCAGCCACATACCCAGGCTACCACCTTAAGATAATGGACCTTCAGCTTCCTGTGTATAATTTTTTTAACCGTGTTTGTTTTATTTTTGTGTTGCGAATACAGAAAAAGGTATAAGTACTTATCATGTACCCGGGTTACTCCCAAGAAGCTAGGCTGATCTACGACCGTAGCAATAGTGACGTCAGCAATTAAGATAAAAGCGGGCCTAACGCGACATGGATGTCGACCGAGTTCTTGCGGAGTGACTTCGCCAATTAAACCTTTCACGTATCTCTTAGCAATCACGGGTCTTATCACCGCGAACATGTACAGGATGAGTCAGCCAGGTACTATCTTAGCCATAGAGTGGATCTTCACCTACTGGCGAAGATCTATCATCAACATCGACGATTTCGTCACTCTGCAACCATATTTTCAAGACCGTCCTGTAATGTGCATTAATACGCTGTTTTTTTTTTTAACTCACTTTATGCAGTTTCTGTATAATTTTTTTCGCGCTTTTATTTTCCTCTCCTTTTATTCATTTTTTCTTTGTGTCGAGTAAGAATCTTCCTCTTTTAGCGGACTTGGAAGGCTAGGGCGGAACGAGTAGAGACACAATGATGTAACGAGACACAATAAAATTACAAATAGCAACGCGTGCTATTAGTGTTTCTAACACTTTAACAGCGTCATTTGTCAGAATCATAAATACTGACCATTAGGTCCGTGTCATTGTCAGCGCCAACCACGCCGTAACCATCTCTCTGTCCCAACACTAACTTGACGTCTTTGTGTCCTACAGAACCGTCAAAACCACGTGACATCGACAAAGCTCAGTATAACTCTTCATTAAATAAGTTTCTTCATACGACAGTGACTTACCTTTGACTAATTTGTAACGCGGATACGATGTAATCAGGTTACAAGAAATGTTATTTATTAAACTGTTTGATAGCAAGAGTTCAGGGTTTGTTGTCGCGGCACATCATCGTTTAAAACACGTGAATTTGACAGTGCTTTTGGCATTTCTTGAGGCCCGTCTCCTACGAAATGAGACGACCAGAGAGCGTTCTCTCTGACGTCATAATGACGTGGTCGCGAGAGCGAGAGCATGAGAGAGCGCTCTCTGGGCCAATCGAGACACGGCGTTTGTTCCGACTTAGTTAAAGCGGGGAAAAAAGACGAGGCTCATTTGTTCGTGATGCGAACGCAGTGGTCCAGCTTCCCTGGGAAATTTTTGTTCACATTTATTTTCCCGACCATCAAGATTATGTTACTGACCATACTTTTTTTTTTTTTCACTACGGGAGCGTACAGTAACAATGGCCAGCCGCGCGAGTTTGGATTTCGCGTCGCATGGCTATACGCAGTCTGAAGATGTCGGGACTTTGGTCCTGGTGTGTCCCCAGTCGAGTGATACCAACTCTGCCCTTATCAGTTACAACGAATAGCTAAGTTTGAGATTGAATCAATGCAGATGTTATGTTCACGGGTCTCAAGGAGCCATGGCCAGCCATACATTACACTGAATTAACTTTATATTAAATTAAAATTTTAGTCACAGAGCCAACGGACAATATATACAGCCAGCACATCGTACTTAACATAAGTTATTAGATAGAATTGTGTGAAGTTTCAACCACAGATAATCCTTAAAATACTATTTTGTATCGTGCCCCAGTTTTTTTCTTTTCTCAATGATATTCTGTTATAATATAATATACCGCAGCAAAACAACGTACGAAATTTATACCTTCGTAAATGATTTTGGTGTGCAACATCACTATGAAATGTGTTCGAACGATTGTTAGGATTTGTTTCCCGTACATCAAATTTGTTTTTGATCTTTTTTTTTTTTTTATGTAATAAACTTGACGTTCTTGAAAAATGACTCGATCGTGAAGACATGCTCATACTGTGTTTGTTGTGATTTGTGCTGCGTGGTGCTGAACCCTAGTATGTTTTCCTTTCTTTCTCTCCTCTCCCCTTTCCTCGAAAGACCCTTAGGTCATTGGCCCCGTCGTCGGTTTAGTTAAACTAAGCAGTTCAGAGTCGTAAGGTTTGTTTCTTCTGACCGCTGCCAATTGGTACTGGATTTGTGATGGTTTGAAGTCGATCAGCAACGGGTTACAGTGTCACTGCATTATTTCGTTTGCCGATTCTTAAACTACAACCAGTTATACGAGCATCAGTCTCAAATATCTCTCTTGGGTGGTTTTACGATTGCGACATATTTAAAGAAAATACAAATTCGCATGTTGTTCCCGTCTTTGCGCGAGATCGGCGACATAAAAGAGGCCGGCGTAAACGTGAATTTTGACCCTCGTGAAATTTTCGAAGAGAGAATAAAGTTGTAGAGTGCTCGTGCTAGTTGCGCAGTGACCATCTCCGTGCCCCAACACTAAACTGTTTTTCTTCCTTCACAGGTGTCAAAACCACGTGACTTCCGCCAAAGTTACCTCACTGTTTACTATAAATAAGAGTTTTGATAGGCCAGTACACTACTTTTGTCTAAAAATTGTAATACAGACACCATACAAAGCATGTACCTGCGGAATTCACGCTAATTTCATTTCAGAACAAAAAGACTTCAAACACTTTTGCGTCCGTATTGCTTCTGTCACTGGACTACAGATTACAAACTCTAAATCGGAATCAGTTGAAAATTTCACTCTTTAAATCAGTTAACAGAGCCTGACTAATTCAACAGTCACTTCAGTGAAAAAATTCTAGTTTTCCTTCACTATTTTACTTAGTGACATTTCCCACTGATTCATCACCCATTTCATTCTCTGTTTTTTCAGTCATTTGTTTCTTGGGTGAAGGATCAGCTATAACAACATGTATCAAATGTAATAACCACGCATAAACTAATACAACCAACAAAGAATACTTTATTTAATGTGAGGTTCTACTTTTATAATACCACTTTACAAGGTAACATGAACTTTGAGTCTCTCATTCCCTTTTTTTACGTATTTCATTTCGTTTTCACGTAATCATCAAAGCGCTCGGATTTAATATTTAATTAAACTGCATTAAATGTGAAGTGAGTGAACTCACACGTGCTATTTGTTTCAACAATCATAATGTTACCGATTAAACTAAAAAGGAAAGAAAGGACGAACAAGTTAAAGCTACACACTGTGGATACACAAACATTGTTACTCTTTAGGTTAATTTTGGCTTGGTAGCTCAGTTCGTTTTCACTGACTAGATTAGCTGAATTTCGTTGCGAATCAGGGGTTTTCTACTGATTTGAATGTAGATTGCATGGCATGCCTTTGACAGCTTTGATCCAATAGGGAACAACTAACTGTAGGATGACCCAATCACGCCCAACCAAGTAAAAAGTAAAATGGGCCCTCACATTTGCAGAAGCAAATAAACAAATGGCACCGACTAGAATGAGTATAGGAAGTTGAAGTCTTGCGTACTACCAGAGAATAACGATAATTTTGCACGTCCCTATAAGAGTGAATCATCTAAATTTTGCACCGCAAATATTTCAGAAATTAAAGGTGCTATTGATGGACTGGTTTTATGGAATTGAAGTTTAGACAAGGGTTCGTAGCCCGAACATAGATTGTAATAAGTATTAGAACGTGTATTTATTGAACAAAGTTACATTTTTTCAAATGGTACAATGATTATTCGCATGAAGAAAATAAAACTAGAAGAAATTAGAATGTCAATGGTGTTTTTGCAGTATTCTAGGGCAATTATTTAACGTGCTAAAGTGATATGACATTTTAAATACCGACAGATGTCTGCTCCATTTAACTGCCTAGTTACTAGGCTACTTTATCGTATGTATGATTAAACCCCATTTCCTTTACACTGATTGCATTTGAACCTCCGTGTCAGTACTTAGTGATAGTTCATACTACCTAGACGTAGGACGTGCTGGAAGACGGTATTTATTTACTAATGCTGTGAAGGACGTTTTTCTATTTCTTCTTCAGAATTTCCAGACTTTGTTTATTCACTTATGTGTTACTTAAGAGAATGCTGGTGCATGTAAAAACGGTGAACTTTAAGCTGGATCTTCATCTTCGGGAAGAGGACGGAAGCCCGCAGGATCCAAATATGACGAGAAGGGTGGGGGGGGAGCAAGAATATGGTGTTCCCGGCGAGAAACTCACCTGTGAGGAGAGATCGGCGACAGAGTGTATTGTCTTCGTGGGACATCCAGATTCCCGCGCGTCATAAATCCATATGCTTTCGCCGAATGTCCTCCCACAGAAGCTTTAAGGCCTGTCAGTAGAACGCACTATTCACGGCATGGCTCCTGGGGATGCACAGTGCCGCGTGTGTCTAAAGAGACTATGAGCATGTACTTGGTCAAGCTGTGGGCATACCTCGCCTTTTTCGTAGAAAGCATCTGGATTACTGATGCCCCAAGAACAATTCACCCTGTCACCGAGCTCTCCTCAAAGGGGAGTTTCTCGCCGGAAACGTCGTGGTCTTACTTCCACCCCATCCTACTCGCCAGACTTGACTCCTGCTGGCTTCGTCCTCTCACCGAAGATGATTGTGCAGCTCAAAGGTCGCCGTTTTGACACAATTGCGGAGATCCGGTGCGAATCGCAGAAGGTGCTTGGCACGCTTCGAGAAGAAAACTTCCAGGGAACATTCCAGAAGTGACAGGAACGCTGGCAGCGCAGTATTACTGTTAGAAGGAACTATTTTAAAGGTGAAAGAGTGTAAACATACATAAATAAAGTAATTTCTTGTAAACAGAGCTAGTCTCGAAACTTCTTGATACCACGTCGTAAATGCGTAACATTTTAATGATAGTCTGAAAGTAAAATATTACTTTAACTTTGTCGTTCGAGAGGGATTGTGCAATTTGTAATCCCCCCTCCGCCCCATGAGTTATGTCTTACACACTCATCTCTGGACAATAACGATAATAATAAGCGTTCATTCATGTATAGGTCATTCACGGTAAACTGAGCGCTTTTGAAAGCCCCGCTTAAGATCTACTTGTATGCAAATAGTGTATTCTTCCAAAATGCTGTACGTAAAATTAACATTGCCATGGGCCTGAGCACTGTATTCATGCGTGCGTTGGTAAAGTGAAAATGCGAAATTATCAGAAAAAAATATTTGGCAAATTTGCTATTTCTTAAGAAAAACAGAAAGCAAAATAAGTTATTTCAACATTCACAAATATTTGCATGACACTTTTAGCTCAACGTTTAGAAGTGGAACTACTTTCCTTCCGCCGTTACCAACGTTACTGGGTGCACGCCAATCAGTCTGCCCAATTAGGGTCCCGCCTGCCTGCGTTATTTTTCTCTTTTTTTTGGCCAAGAAGCGCGGGAGCTATAAGGGCTATACTGGCACGTGCTACAAGAGCGCCATCGCCACTACGCGCAGGGCTCTGAACTGGCGTGCAGTGTTCTCGTAATGCTGCGTGTACCTATGTGACTTCAAGCGGTGTCCCTTTCATTTTATTGATTAAAAATCTGTAGCAAAGTTCAGTATAGGCTCCTATATTAGTTTGGTTCGTGTCCGGCTAGTATGTTTGAAGATACGGAAGTCTGAAAAAGCCGTTTATAAATATATTGGAGGGCTCCGAAATAATATTTACAGCATACGTGGTAATTTTTAAGTACAATTTCGTCCTCGTCTGGGGTATGGTGTATTTACCCAGGTAAACATACTGCAGGCACGTTTAATAGTTTCGTAAAAAAAAATCAGGATTCCAAACACTCTGCAAAGCAGTTCTAGCGGCAGACAGGTGGAACCCTTTAAACATATGCAGTTAGAGGCAGTTTCCCATAGGTTGATTTGAAAAGCGCTGAGTTGAGCGTGGGCAGTGTATAGCAAGCGAACCTCGCTTCCTCGAAACTCGGCGTGGCTATCCCGGAAACACGCACGGCCTGCACTAGGGCGGGGGCGTCCACGCCTGCAGATGATCTCCGTCTCCCACATATGTACTTCCATGCCGTACTAGGAATTAACACACATGTCCTTGCGCCGTATGCTTACTCTTCAGCCGACAACGCAGTGAAAGGTCGATATGGAAACTATAACTTCCAAGATGAGTCGCTATTTCAGCTGTCCGTCTTACAAAGGGATCGGTGATAGACGTTGATAATGAATTTACCATCGAGTTAAGACCATTCTTCCCGTAACTCTCCGCGGAATTGATTGTGCTGAGAGCAGTCCCCCGGGGAGGCAATAAACAACACCCGATGAAGCGGAACAAATGTTCCTTGATCACGACAAATTGGTAGTTAAATCTGTGCCGGGACAGCCTTGGCGGGGCCCAGCTCTGCGACAGAAGGTCCTTATCGCGTGGGTGGTGGGCGAGCTTTTGGGCGGAAGGGGGGTGTGCAGGGTGTCAGCGCCATTAGCCATAGGTCTCCTCGTCCGTCTTGCTTGGAGTAGGGCGCCGCGACGCCGGCTCGTGCGTGTTAAGGGGGCAGTGGGGCGAGTAGGCACGCGCGACCTACTTAGCTCGTGTTTACACCTGGCTGGCAGCGGGCTTATTGTGTGGCGCAGACCTCTGGTGGGAACACAAACAATGCCACTATGTTTGGAACAACTACAGAGCCCCTCGCTCTCAGATTGCAGTGTGCGGTAAGGTCGAGACCCAGACTTTCAAAATATTTGTAAAAATGAGGGGAAAATCANGGGCGAGTAGGCACGCGCGACCTACTTAGCTCGTGTTTACACCTGGCTGGCAGCGGGCTTCTTGTGCGGCGCAGACCTCTGGTGGGAACACAAACAATGCCACTATGTTTGGAACAACTACAGAGCGCCTCGCTCTCAGATTGCAGTGTGCGGTAAGGTCGAGACCCAGACTTTCAAAATATTTGTAAAAATTGGGGGAAAATCAGTTAAACACAATTTTTATGTGGTTTAATAATATTTTTATTAATAAAAACGTAGTTTTACTGAAACGAAATCAACATTTTAATAATCAAAGTCAAACAACTTAATATTATAAGTCATAAACAACAACTTTTCTGCGTTTTGGCCCTTCAAAATGTGTCTCCTTCGGTCATATAACTGACCTGCTGCACTGTATAGTTGCTCACTTGCGACACTTGTTGGAGGAGCAGACGAAAATTTCAAAGCAGCTGGTCGAAGCACTTTATAGGGAGAAGAATGCCAATACTCGTAAATATTGGCAGTTCTTTGCAGACGAGGTTCTCTTAGAAATGATTGGATAGCATGCTCCATGATATTGAAGTCTTCCCCTTGATCCAGCATTTCTTAATCTTCGATCTCAATAGAGTCGTGCGCTGCCCATAGACTATTCGTATTGTTACCATCAATTGTTTGGGATGTATTTCGTGATGATATGAAAGTATCATTGTCAGTTGAAGAAAGGCGATTGGAGTTTGATTCTTGTTGCGTCAGATGCGTATGATGTTTCTCTTTGCTAAATCAATATCGTTTTGGGAAAGATACTTTGTCTTAAACCGGGGATCGATAAGCGTCGCTGTGATCATAGAAAGGCAGTGTTTGAGGTAACTAAATCGCCTGTTCAACGAGCTGAGCAAATAGTTTTTCACCTCTTCCAGACGAATTCTATTCTGAACGAATTCGTTATCTTCCTCACTATGGACAACATCAACACCTTTGCAGGTTTGCTGCGGTTGTAATTTACCATTTAACATGGTTATCTTTGGTATTACCATAGAAACACACGAGGAATCTGATGATATACCGATCGTCGCCTGATAAAAATGTTTTAATACTGCCATGAGATTTTTCATTAAATCCCATTCTTTGATGTTTATTTCAGGAATATTTAATTTTTCTACGCGGTAAAGGTTAATAGCATTTTTTTTGCTCAATCAGGCGTTCCATCATCTGATACGTGCTGTTGCAACGCGTCTCAACATCTTGAAATTATGCGTGTTCAGGTAAATTACACGTCCTTTGACACGAAGTCAAATACCTTCGCGCTTGTTCACTGCTGTGAAAATGTCCAACGACTTTGCGACATTTTTTTTACCGACTCCTCGACTTCTGGTACGGAAAAGATAGCGTCGTGAATGACTAATTGCAACGTTTGTGCAACACAGTCCAAAGATTCGAAATCAGCGATTCGAGTAGCAGAAGTCATGTTGACAGCGTTGTTCCTAACTGCCAAATGTATTTTTGATTGTATATCAAAGCTTGATATTATTTCAATAAGTTTATGGCCAATGTATGCTCCAGTGTGGTCTTCTTCTAAGACGCATGCGCCAAGGACTACTTTTAAACGTTGCGCTTCATGAATGAAATGTGTTGTGAAGCTTAGCAAGGAGCAAGTTTACGCTGTATTGGACCATATGTCTGTAGTGAAGCTAATCAATTCGGCAGACAACAGTAAATTAATTATCTTTTTTCTTACTTTTTCATAGGGTTGGGGCGTCAACTGTGTTCGAAAATATTTTTCTGATTTTAATTTATATCTTTGGTTCAACTGGGTCAGAAAAATTCGGTCTCTTAAAGCCTTCTCCTCCTACAGTTGTGTAAGGCTGCAAGTCAACAATAATATAGTCCATACCGGCCATATTGATGCGTTTTGCAATATCATTGTCATCTGGCCACTGTGATGATGAAATATCAATCCACATAATTAATAATATGTGTATTATTATAATGTGAAAACTTGCCCAACTATTTATGGCTGATGTGATAGCCAAATATTAATAGTACAGAGAAAAAGTATTTTGTGTAAATTAAAGCACACAGTCATATATATGGCTTCCTTTATTTCTTAACTCACCCTGGTGGCTGATAGGTGACTCTAATGATTTTTATTGCACGTTAACAAGTTAAATTTTGTTCACATAATAAACGTATTTTACTGTGTTTTTCGTTAAAAATTAACTGCATTATTAAATTCCAATTCGTGATTAGAAAATTTTGCTTTTAGTTTTCTAGGTTACCTTTATTGCCTGTACAAACTAAACATTTAATTTTAAAAATTATGACCTGTGTGCTTCTAAATAATGTTACTATTTTTTCGGAATTTATTGGAGGCAGATTACAGATGCATATAAGTCTTGGATAAACAAATGATGCTGAAAACATTTTATCAGTCTAATCTAAAGAAAAGCGAGAACTTGATTTGAAAGGTTTTTCTCTCTTAAACAATTTTGTATTTTTTAGTGGCTAGGGACATGGTTTTTGCCCCTTGTTTTGGCAAAAATACACATTCAGGGCCATGCGTCCGTAAGAATCATGGGCTCCTTCCTTCGATCACTATCAATCCCTCTCCGCGGCTAATATTTTAATGAATATTGTAGTTCTCCAAGCCTTTAGATAATGGCATATTTCTCAAAAAAGTGTACAAGATTTAAGTGGTATTTAATGTCAATAAGGTGTAAATAAACACGAGTCTTACTTCATGTAAGGAAGATTTTGTGAATATTGTGTTAATTCCTTTGCCTAAATCGCCAACTTTCCCTCTTCCCCCGGTCAGCAAATAAAGTAGTATCCTTCTCTTCCTATGGGCAGCCCCTAAATGTATCATTATTATAAGCCATATAAACGAAAATTTCAATTAGTTAAATTGTTAGAATGTAATTTCCATGCCCAATTAAGACAGTAAACAAAACATTACGTGGGTGTGTTACCAGAAACCTGCTGGAGATAATGAGCCAAGAAAGAGCACAAGTTGAAACTTGCACAATAAATAATAAAAGGAAAAATGTCGTATATTTTTTTATTTTACAATATTATGTGTGACTCGCAAGGAAGCCTGGACTTGCATATATACCACCATTGACAGAGCACTAGAAGCCGGCCGCCATGCATGTACGTAAGATAATAAACTGAATGCTTGAAAAGCACCATGACTGTATTTGACACAGGGATATTGTGTCATTTTCTCAGTGAAAGCTACTGCGCTAGAATTTCCCTGGGATAGCGATGCAAAAAAAAAAAAAAAAAAAAAAAAAANGCCGACTGCGGAATCGAAGCCACGACCTACAGAATGATAGTTATACACGCAACCGCGTGACTAGACAAGCATCGTGCGTGCAGTTACAGACAGTTTGGTATTACAATGCAAAATGATTGATTGCAAAAATTGTTTCTTGATAGGTGAGGCACAGAGATCACGGTCGTGCGTTACTTTCGTGAGCAAGCCATCTTTTCTGCTCAACATAAGTACGCAATATGCGGAAGTAGTAGGGATAAAAGACAAACTGGAACAGCCTGATAACTTTTTTTAGAAAATTTTCCATCTCGTATTCTCCAGTCGTTGTTTCATTATCAGGCGGTCGCCATAGACCCAGTGCTTGTGAAAGACTTTGTAAATACTAGTCTTTATCACTTCAAGTTACATCATTCACAACAAACCGTTTAAATACCAAGCTCGCTACAGTGTCTGATGTAACGTTGATCATTGATGTTATAAGCGTTTGCCCTTGGAATTAAAATTCCGCCCATCTTCGCAAAAGCAACACAAAAAAAAGTTAAATGTTGTTGCAAAAAAATTACTATTGAGCCATTTCTTTGAACATAAATGTTGTAATAGTAAAATTAATAATATTGTGACAAAGTTAATAATATTAACCATTTACAAAGTATACTGTTGAACAGTTAATGTTAACAAAGCCTATAAGTAGTGATGACGCAACCAAATGTTGTATTATGCCAAAAAAATTATACGAAGAACCAAATCTTTATGTCACTGCGACAGTAAAGTTTATGTCCAGCCAACACCAGTTTACACTTCCTTGACATTGTAAAATGGTGGATGCTAGTGAACAACGATAACCTCGTAAAATTAAACCTTTATATTTACATTTAAATCATAGCATGAGAGTAAAATGTATCTTAAATCAATTTTAAAAT
>NQII01003340.1:111345-131677 GCA_002778355.1 Clitarchus hookeri | reverse complement strand
CCCCCCCCCACCGCACACAATGCTTTCCCTCCTCACTTGTCCTAATTTCTCCCTTCATACATAACATTTCATTTTGTGACATAATAACTATACTGAATTTATTTTAAACTGGAAAGTTGTTTTAAAGCAAAGGAAATACATTACAATTTTTAACACAAGTGTTAACATCAATTCCACGCAAAATTTGTTTTACGGCCAAATGTACATAATTTTAATGTCGACAATACACTAAGGAGGTAACGTTATTGCAAAAGTAGTTTATATTATATTTACATTAATAGCATAACAGTATATTTCATTAACAGCAACATTAGTTGCTGACGGCTCGTAGATAACAGAAAATTGCGCTACTTTGTAACATTAGTACAGTTGGCACAACATAGACTGTGAAGGGAGAGTTTCTCAGTCGTTGCAAATTTTTCGTGATTAATAATAATTTTAAGTGATATGCGCAATAATATGGGCCAGACTTGGGTGGGGCGCGATGCGTGTTTTTTTTTTTTTTTACAAAAATTACCTTCGTATTAAGCATAATCACGCTATAAAAAATTGTAATTTTTACTGAGAAATTGTTTGTAATTTTACAAATGTTTGTAACAGTACAAATATTTCTCTTGTAAAATTACTAGTTTCTAAAACTACAAAAGTCGTGTTTTTAATATACCTCAAGGAATGATTATACTATTCTGAATAGTATTCACGAGCTCAAAAAAAATGGCGGACACTCAATAACGTAAAACTGTATAAAGCAGTTTGCGCAAAATCTACGGGTGATGTAAAGTGTAATTGTGTGCAAAAAGAAATTTATTGCTAGTTTAAATAACAACAAAACGACGACAAAGTCAAAGACACGTGAAGCTATTTTTAAAATTTTATAATGTGTTTAACGGACCTCATGTTGAGCATGATAGCTCGGGGATATAGAACATGTCAAATTGAGTACAATACAAGAACATAAATATATAACTATATACAAATAAAGTACAGTATATACATAACCCCAATAACAAAATTAACTGAACAAAAGCACGTCGGATTCGTACTAGTATGGCATTAATCTCGCTAGGCCTGTAACTACACTGAAAACACAGGAGTACAAAAAATGTGGTAAGATGCATACATGTTAATGTTTCATTATCTACACAGAACTCTTGAACTTAAATAAATGTGTTATTCTTAACCGAATAAATTTACTAATATTTAGTAGGTATTAACTGCATATTTTGTACAAACATTTCCGTTAAGTTTGTAAGTCCATTTGGTCTTGTGGTTAAGGATGTAATATAATGACACAAGGGTCATGGGTTCAAGACCAGGGGGAGTTTTTTTTTTTTTCGTGCATTATATTTTGAGTATAATCGTTTTCCCTTTCTCTGTTGTTTATTCGTCACATATGTTTTCAAGAAGAAAAAAATAATTTTATGGTCACTTCTCAAAAATGTAAGTTGTAATACATGCCTATAATTTTTAATATTACAAATATATGTTTTGCAAATTTTACAAGAAAACTTCTTGCATTTCTCTTAAAGGATTTTCTTGGCAACTGGGTTTCGAATTATTTTCTTGCAAAAGTACAAAAAAAAGTTCACAGTGCAGATTTACACTTGTGCTAAAGAGAGTTAAGAACTGTCTCCGATGAACAAGCCAAAACTGGCTGAGTGCCTGTTTCCATTCTTTACACCGAAGCGCGCATATTTTATACAACAGACTACGATGATATTAGTGAGTTTGCGCGGAAGAAGTTGCGACGTAAACTCCTGCATAGTAAGACGCCATGCTCATGCACGCAGGGCTGGGTTAACCATTAAGGGAAGTAAGGACATGCTTAGGGCACTAAAGAAATGTTACATGTCAGATTTACTGTGGGCTGTATGGTGCAAAACTACAACCAGTTGCTGCCGAAACAGATTCCACTAAGAATTTATGCCTTGTCTACACTCAGTACAGAAGCAGATGTGTTACATATGATTACTTTTGAGGATCTGATCAAAGGCTTTGCAATTACAAATGTAGGAGAAAACTTTTCAGATATAAATTAAATGGATGGATGCAAAAATAAGCATTGCTTTCATCTTAGTGTACGTTTTGTTGCATTTGTAAAGATACAATTTTATTTACGTTTTATTATTCACATTTCGAATCATACGCAGAGGGGTACTAAAATCTTAAGTTTGTAGGGCATCTAAAGGCCTTAATCTGTCCCAGCATGCATGTATGAAAATAGTTCTGTTTGTTCTGGTAGTGTAATATTTACTTTATTGTAAATTATTACGCATTTTCTTATTACGATAAAAAAAGAGCCCGAGGTGGGGGAGGGGCAGCAGCAGCAAATTCACTACCTAGATCACTAATTTAGAATTATTACAATTATTAATATTTCTCAACCCAGCCCTGAACACAACGTATGCATTCCCTGTGACGCACTGTAGTCCAGTGGTTTAAAATTTGAAACGCGCCAATAAGCTTGTTTTTCCTGAGGCTTAAGTGGTCAGAGCATGACCTAAATATTCAAGTTCGCGCACTCCCAGCAGAATGGCAAAATGAATGAAGAAAAGTAGGGCCAGTGTTTTTCCTGAGGCTTAAGTGGTCAGAGAATGACCTAAATATTCAAGTTCGCGCACTCCCAGCAGAATGGCAAAATAAATGAAGAAAAGTAGGGCCAGTGATTTTTCGCGAAAAAAAAATCGGAGCACACGGTAGACTTCAATACTATGTATGCGCCTCAGCTGTTGTAACACTATTGGTTGCTGGTGCCGTTTCCGCATTTGACCGAGTCACTTAGGATTCCGCAACTCCGACACTGTACCTTTGTGATTCGTGCGTAAACAGTTAACACTGACCAGAACACTTTAGCCAATCAAGAAAGCTGGACGACCCTAAAGTGCTTTGAACTGCATCTTGTCTCGAAATCCTTTCGCGAAATGTTACTGTCCCTAAAGATAAGACAATGTTCTCAGATACCATCGTCTTCCTTTGCTTGTACAGTGCCGTTTTACTCCCGTGCACTGTCTTGTTTAATCGTTTTATGGTTTTTCAGCGAAAGTGAGGTTTTTATAATTCTCATTCTGCTTGCAAATATTTATTTTTATCGTTCATATTTCGAAGTTAAGTTTGCTGGAGTTGACAGGTTTTTATCAACTCATATAAATATTCATTGCCTTCGTATGTCTATATATTGTTACATGGGACGCCTGAGAGGCGTATATGAGTTTGTAAGTTTCTAAGGGATGGAGGTCTTAATAAAAATAAAAGAACTATATTTGATTTTTAATTTATTCACATGGCTATTATTTACAGTATTAAATTATCTATCTCCATTATTACTCTTTTTATTTAACAGTGAGAGCAGATTTTATGTTTATTTCAACTCTAGTTAATGTCCTTCTTAATGTTTCTGTTTGGTTACAGTCAATTAACTCATACCCATCATTAACACATGTTCAGTTTATCTGTTGACATCATTTGTAATGTCTTTCACTCAAACTTATATTCCAATAGCCCAGCCTGCCTGCCGCACTCTTCACTGCTTGATACTCGCAGTCGCAGATTTCCCTTCTGCAGGTCACTTCTCTCGCCGCTCGTCTTCTATCGCTCTGAACTCAGCCACTCGTGCATTCAACAAAAACTTCCACTCCTCGGCTCGGATGCCTGTCACACTTTTATATCGGTCGCCCTGACCATCTGGAAATTTCAACGCACCCCAAGTCATGCTGAGAGAACGAGGTCAGTAATCTAGAACATTCTTCAGATAAACGCAGAAATCCTATTTGCTGAAGGTCAGGAGAGGCGAGCCGACAAAGGGTTATCGCGGCAGAATGCCTCCATAACTCAAAATGCTGGTANTTTGCTGAAGGTCAGGAGAGGCGAGCCGACAAAGGGTTATCGCGGCAGAATGCCTCCATAACTCAAAATGCTGGTAAGATTATCAATCGACTGTCATTCAAACATCCCTTAGTGACTGGCGGCCCCGCTATCATTTCGCTACTCTGTCCTTCTCTTCCGCCCGTTCGCGCTGGATGAGAAGCATCGAGCGCGTAGCAATACATAGAAAACAGTTCGTCTTTTGTTTATTTTTTAATTATTTGTTATTGAATTGCGAGTTGTGGTATTATACCTTTTGAATATATTCCTCCTTTTTTTTTAATGTTATTTTGCGGTTTTCGTCACATTCGCCTTTCAAGTTCAAAACATGTCAATGGTAAGAGCCCGAATCGATGTGTAAAGTAATTACTTAATAATTCTACGACCTACAGTATAACCATCCGATTAACAAAAAAATATATAACTGCTTGCTGATGTACTCTTAACATCGCGACATCGTGTTCACTTGAAACTCCCACGTCCGTGCCCTATAGAGCACAGCTGGCAGCCAGTGTGTGTGGCTATGGACGAGGGGGAGGCGAAGACATAAATAGTACGAGTTGGCGAATGCCAGTACTCACTCGTGTGTACTCTACTCTTTCTTTGAGTGCGTTCGCGACCTTTTCCAACTCTTGTGTCGCTCCTTTATTTTTATTGCGAGCGCCTGGCGCTAAACTGGGAAGGAGCCGAAATAGGCCAGCCCATCTTTTTTTTATTTTGTTTTGTTTTCTTTTAAATAGAAGCTTATTTTGTTATGACCTACAACACCAATTATCTCAGAAAAAAAATGTTCTTTAACCATTCTGTGTTAAGAGATGTGNTTATTTTGTTATGACCTACAACACCAATTATCTCAGAAAAAAAATGTTCTTTAACCATTCTGTGTTAAGAGATGTGTTGCTGACAAGCGTTCAGTTTTGAGCTAAGAAGTCGTAGTTCGTGGGGGATAAAAATGTTGGTAAAAACTAAAAGATTTAATTTTAATTTCTTGATATATTTAAAATGGTTTCAAAATACACATATAGTCCATTCACTGTCACGTCCAAATTTTATGAAGCCCTGCTAAAGANTTATTTTGTTATGACCTACAACACCAATTATCTCAGAAAAAAAATGTTCTTTAACCATTCTGTGTTAAGAGATGTGCTGCTGACAAGCGTTCAGTTTTGAGCTAAGAAGTCGTAGTTCGTGGGGGATAAAAATGTTGGTAAAAACTAAAAGATTTAATTTTAATTTCTTGATGTATTTAAAATGGTTTCAAAATACACATATAGTCCATTCACTGTCACGTCCAAATTTTATGAAGCCCTGCTAAAGATCTACTTTCATTATATCCTTCCGCATCGTGCAAACAAAGCGATCAAAGAGACAACGTGCCGCATTCATGCGCGCTCAGATCAATAGTATGTATAAGAACTATTTATTACTAGGTATTACCACCACACCTATATTCACACTGTTTTTATTCACATTAATTAAAAATTTAATATCTTAATTTATAAGGCAAATATAAATAAAATTTCAACTTGACGAAAAATAAGGTACTGTTGTGTTATTTTATGTTAACGCAGGCAGAAAACGCTTGTGATACATAACATAATTAGTAAATAACCGAACACGTCGGGCATGAGGTGATTTTTCAAAGGCTTTACTCAAGAAGTGCGTGAAGAAACTGCGAATACACTTTAGTTATCATTTAAAAAATATAACTGTCTATCCTTACTATTAACACATACTCATATCAGTAAGCGTAATTTTATACCAATTTCAATTAATATTAAAGTAGTTCCTATCACTGTCTTTATACTAGCTACAGTCACTTAATATTCACTTAAAAATTACACACATATGATCATATGATCCAAATGTCCGTTTACGTAGTAGCTATGTTGGTGCAGCTGCTAAAGTGCTCACCTCTCACTGGGTTATACCCGACGGGGTCACTCCCGGCTTTCGCATTTGGGAATCGTGCCGGGCGATACCGCTGGTTGGCGGGTTTTCTCGGGGTTCTCCCATTCCCCCGCCCTTGCATTCCAGCGCCGCTCAGTAAACGCCTCTTTTCCCCCAGGTCAGCTCTCAAGACCTCGTTGTTAAGGGCACTGCCTACAGGCTGGCAGCTGCGAAATTTAAATACGAAATCCCGTGTTAAGAAACAATTTCGCACCATTGCGTTTATTTTAAAGATAGGCGTTTCAAAAAAAAATGTATTCTTCGCGAATTTTTTAGGAGAAGGTACCTACGAGCGTATAATTTCAGTATAGATAGGCAGTATGTACTTTTTTGTACAACATAAATTTTTTAACAATTCCTTGCAAACAGGTTGTAAATGTTATGTAAACGTCTCCGCTGTAGGGAACTTCTAAAAAATTCGCGAATAATACATTTTGTTTGAAATGCCTATCTTTAAAATTAACGCACTGTGGCGAAATTTCGTTAACGTGGGATTTCCTATAGAAATTCGCATCTGCCAGCCGGTAGGCAGTGCCCTTAAGAGCCGCCTGAACTTCTTAACTCCACTCCATTCCATTGCTATACGTATACGTTATTCCAAATGCCCGCCACTCACATATCAAGTCCACTCTCTTACAATCCAGTCGGTCATTCAGAGTCTCTGCTATCCTGACGGTCGCACACTGCACTGACGATCGTACACACTCGGTACCTTTGACAATTGAAGACTGCCGACACAGGTGTTGAGATTACTTGCCCCAGAAGTTTCTTCGCACCTCAGGTCGAGCCGAGGGAGGTGATGACCAGAAAATTCTTTCAGTGACGGGAGTGGCGTCAGCCCTGTTAGCGTTGACGCGGACTATGTGGTGGTTCCGAATCCCCTCCCCCTTGGGTATATGATGTCATCCTGAAGAAAACTGTGCATGGCCTGTCCGAGAGGGGGGTCAGAGAGAGAGAGAGAGAGATAGAACGACACGGAGGCGAAGCAGCCACGCGTAACATTTTTTAAAATACATTTTAGTATTTTTTTTGCATGAATGTACCTGCGATTGCTAACGTACTATTAAATATCGTAACTTAAGAGTTCAAACCGTTATCCTACCAAATTTAATGTAGATTTTTTTTGCAGTTATTTTGTGTTAATCCACGAAACTAACTTCAAAAACAAGTAGAAAACTTGCTATGACTCGCTTCTTCTATCGTCTTTAAACCATTGTTCTTCGTTCTTTCATACGCGTTAAAGTCGACAAAGCTATCAGAGAACTATGAATCCGTAATACTTCAGTTACAAGACACGTGGCACTTTCATCTGGCCTTGTAACTGAAATGTTAAGGATTCATTGTCTTCTGAGAGCCTTGCCAACTTTAAGACGCATGAAAGTACGAAGAACAATGGTTTAAAGACGCAAGAAGAAGTGAGCCATAGCAAATTTTCTACGTGTTTTGAAGTTAACACAAGATAGCTCTGCAGTCGCCTCTAATTCAGCGTTCTCAACACCGGTTTCAAAGATCTCCTAAAATGCTGACAATTGTTGTGGCCTGCTCAATTAAGCAAATAGAAAGTATCATTGAACTATTAACAATGCATTTTCACTAAAAAAAAAAAAAAAAACAGTTAATATTTGGTATGTATGTGTGTGCTAGATAACTTGAAAAAAAAAATTCCGTCCCTGTCGCGTGGCCTACATTTGTAATAGCACGATTTTAGAAGTACTATTTTTTTTTTTTTTCGAAACAGCTGTTTTATCTGTATAAAAGCAACACTAACTAGACATTTACATATAAGAATGTAAGATAGGAGACAGTCTAAGATACACACTTTGGCGAATATTATCGTGTAATACAAAACCATCGCGAAAAATTAACAATTGCACGAAAGAGCGGAAACTCCTAGAAATGTACACGAGGTCCTAATATACAGCGATTAGGTAAATAGTGCTACGCAATATCTCGCGTTACGAAAAAGTGAATTGGCAGGGCCAAGACCACTTGCAAAGCCATTTTAAGTCGGTGTAAATAAGTGTACTTTATTCCAAAGAGCTTCTATAGTCTATACGCGGATTCTTCGCGCTTTTTTTATATTCAAACCTTTGAAAAAATTTTCCATGTTCGACGTGTATGGACGTTTCCTAAGTACATCGTGCATCACAACATTTCATTTTTTGTGTCAACATAAAAGTACTTTATTTTTGGTTAAATAAATTACTTTTTAACGTCCCCCGCTGTTATGCTTGAAAACTTATCAATGGACGGTTAACAAACTAACGTATGACCTAACTTAAACTAACACCCATGCTTTATCTGGGCCTCGAAACCAGAAACTCCCGAACCCCAGACCGGTGGCGCACCAATCGACGGCGCTATGGTAGGTTGACTCTTAAATAAACTTTTATTTATGTTTTATCTATAAATTATTATATTTCAATTATAAACTGGGATTGAAATAAGGTGGAACCGAATCGAAGAGTGATACAGATTTGATTGTAAATAATGGAACTGTCAGATAGAAAATACATCATTTCAATAGTAAGCGAGTGAGTGAAGAGATTTGGGCAGCTCTTAACAGCGAGGTCTTGAGAGCCGATGAGGGTTATTGAGGCGAGTATGTAGCAGCGCCGGAATGAAAGGGTGGAGGAAACGGGAGATCTCTGAGAAAACCTGCAGACCAGCGGCATCGTCCGGCATGATTCCCACTTGCGAAAATCCGGGAGTGGCCCGGCCGGGGATTGAACCCGGTTCTCCTTGGTGGGAGGCGAGCAGGCTAAACCGCTCAGCCACTGCGGCCCCAATTTTAATAGTAGGTCAGTAGTTGTTAGAAAACTGTTAATTAGAGCTGGTTGTAGGTATTTGATTGTGTTAATTTATGTGAGGTGAGGGAAGATTATGTAAATATTAGCTTTTAATAAACTGCAAGTGATAGTCATTGCTATCCAAATAGTAAGCTTGGAGTTTTTATGACTGACTATAAATTAACTAGGATATTATTATTAGCCCTTTTATGTAATTAAGACCCCCATCCATCAAACATCCTGTCTACGCCAACAGACGTTGGAAAATTGTAACAAAATAAAACCACTTCACAAAAGTTTTATGTGGCCTTCAGTGGTGTGGTTTTCTTGCAAAATGTGGAAATTGCTTGAGAAGTTACTGAAATATGGCATTTAAGATCAATTTCACTTGATATTTTCCACCATGTCACTCTAAAGAAGTACATATTCAAGGGCTCAGAATAATAACTCCCATCGTGCAAAGTTGGGTACAAATTGGCGTGATTGTTCCAGACACATAAGTTACACAATCTGTAGTGAGGCAGCCTTTTTGAAAGAAAGGTAACAGCGTCATATATATGTTCTTAATTAATTAGCAACAATACAGGTACTGTTTGTGTGTTAATTTGTTTAGATTCGTTTCGGTGGCTCTAAAAAATGATGTCAAAAACTTTTTACGAAAATACTGTAGTTGAAAAATAACATTATAAATTTTTCTATATTGAAAAAGCTTTCAGATTTAAATTATCAAGTATTTTGAATTAATTTTATCGCCCCGCCCTTTGCTTAATAAATGTCAACACAAATGAAGTTTTATTTTCAAAACTGTTTATTCCAATTCATCGCATCTCAGTACATGCGCTGTGTATATAACGACTCCTGAAATATTGTTTGCTATAGTTATTTTTTTCATGTTAAATACTTGACCGCCCGTAAAAGTTCTGTGACCCATGAACTAGTTTATTTACGTCGCAGTTTCCACGACTCTCTGCCCGGAGCTTGAAGGTTGGCGCGTAGTTCAAAAGAGTCACCTGGTTCACAGGAGAATAAAACTGTCAACTCTCCTTTGATGTTTTCACTCGCTCGCGAACAAGGTGGTCCTTTTTTGAGATACTTAATAAGAACAAAAAATTTTAACTGCGCATCTCACGCAGGGATGTTATAATTTGGTATAACCTCCAGGTTTGTTACCAGCCCACGTCGAGAAGGCGTGCGTATTGAGTATCTTTCACGGTCGGCAGAGACAGCGGTGGTGCAGTGGTCAGACTAGTTGCCTCCCACTAAGGCGGGGTCACTCGGATTCTCGCATGGGGAAAACGAGGCGGTCGTTGCCGTTGGCCGGTGAGTTTTCTCAGGGCCCTTCCGTTTCCACCTCTCCTTCATTCCGCTGCTGCTCCATCTTTATAGTCTATTCGAAGTTTTTTCAAGCTACGTTTGAATCAAACATTTGAAAAAACACCCCGCGTATGACGTGTTTGGTTGTTTTCTATGTTATGCATAACAAAGCCTCTTATACTTGTGTTAACATAAAAAAACATAAAAGTACCTTATTTTCAGTTAAATTGAAAATTCATTTGTATTTTTTATGTATAGATTATAATAAAGCATTTTCAAATAATATGAATAATAAGAGCGATACAATAGGTGTGTTAGTACTGCATAGTAAGAAATAGTTCTTATATAAAATATTATTACACAGAGTACGCACGAATACGGTGTGTTGTCCTTTGGTGTAATTTTCTAGACTCGGGTAAGATTTCTTTGCATGAGGCGGGGAAATATCCTGGAAGCAGAACTTTAGCATGGCTTTAGAAAAGTTGGAAGTCGCCATAGTTGGACTATACCTTATTTCACTATCATCAGCGCACAACACCTCGCTGTTAAGTGGCGACCAAAATCTCTCAACTCCTTCGTGGTTTTAGCCTTCATTGGCGAGCTAATTGTCCTTTCACGATTACATCCTATTTTTCTGAAGCCCTGGTAAAGTTCTACTTCCAGGATATTCCTCCGCCTCATGCTAACAACGCTAAACCAAGTAGAGAAAATTGCACCAGTGGGACAACGCACCGCATTCGTGCGCACTCTGTGTAATAATATTTTACATTTAGACATATTTCTTACTAGACATTGCCAAATACATATTTCTCCGATTATTTAATACATACTTATTACAAACTAAATATTATAATTTAAAAATAAAATATAAATAAATGTTTAACTTAATCATAACTAAGGTACTATTACGTCAACACAAGTATAAAAGGATTGTTATGCATGGCATATTTAGGTTTAATTCAAAATGTGTGAAGAAACCATGAATAGACAATTTTTAAGATAGGAATTTTTTATTTAGGATACGATTGTTTTGTGTGTTACGGCGCTGTGCGTTATGCTGTGCTTAAAACAAACGTTAAAAAGAACTTCCGAAAATATTCTCAACACAGCTTCGTACGAAATATCGTACACTTAGATGATCCAGGAATTCAATTTGTGACTCGTATTAATTTGTCGTTGTAGCAAGTGCAGCTGTTAGTTTATTTTGTGATTATTATTACTAACGACACTGAATTCATNGTATATGATGTCATCCTGAAGAAAACTGTGCATGGCCTGTCCGAGAGGGGGGTCAGAGAGAGAGAGAGAGAGATAGAACGACACGGAGGCGAAGCAGCCACGCGTAACATTTTAAAAAATAAATTTTAGTATTTTTTTGCATGAATGCACCTGCGATTGCTAACGTACTATTAAATATCGTAACTTAAGAGATCAAATCGTGATTCTACCCAATTTAATGTAGATTTATTTTGCCGTTATCTTGTGTTAATCCGCGAAACTAACTTCAAAAACAAGTAGAAAACTTGCTATGACTCGCTTCTTCTGTCGTCTTTAAACCATTGTCCTTCGTTCTTTCATACGTGTTAAAGTTGACAAAGCTATCAGAGAACTATGAATCCGTAATACTTCAGTTACAAGACACGTGGCACTTTCTAATCTGGCCTTGTAATTGAAATGTTAAGGATTCATTGTCTTCTGAGAGAGTTGCCGACTTTAAGACGCATGAAAGTACGAAGAACAATAGTTTAAAGACGAAAGAAGTAGTGAGCCATAGCAAATTTTCTACGTGTTTTGAAGTTAGTTTCGTTGGTTAACACAAGATAGCTCTGCAGTCACCTCTAATTCAGCGTTCTCAACGCCGGTTTCAAAGATCTGCTGAATATCGCCAAAAACATTTCCTAGAATGCTGACAATTGTTGTGGCCTGCTCAATTAAGCAAATAGAAAGTATCGTTAAACTATTAATAATGCAATCTCACTTAAAAAAACTGTTAATATTTTGTATGTATGTGTGTGCTAGATAACTTGAAGAAAAAAAATTCCGTCCCTGTCGCGCGGACTACATTTGTAATAGCACGATTTTAGAAGGGCTATTTTGTTTTCTCGAAACAGCTGTTTTATCTGTATAAAAGTAACGCTAACAAGACATTTACATATAAGAATGTAAGATAGGAGACAGTCTAAGATACACACTTTGGCGAATATTATCGTGTAATACAAAACCATCGCGGAAAATTAACAATTGCACGAAAGAGCGGAAACTCCTAGAAATGTACACGAGGTCCTAATATACAGCGATTAGGTGACAGTGCTACGCAATATCTCGCGTTACGAAAAAGTGAATTGGTAGGGCCAACACCACTTGCAAAGCCATTTTAAGTCGGTGTAAATAAGTGTACTTTATTCCAAAGAGCTTCTATAGTCTATACGCGGATTCTTCGCGCTTTTTTTATATTCAAACCTTTGAAAAAATGTTCCATGTTCGACGTGTATGGACGTTTCCTAAGTACATCGTGCATCACAACATTTCATGTTTTGTGTCAACATAAAAGTACTTAATTTTTGGTTAAATAAATTACTTTTTAACGTCCCCCGCTGTTATGCTTGAAAACTTATCAATGGACGGTTAACAAACTAACGTATGACCTAACTTAAACTAACACCCATGTTTTATCTGGGCCTCGAACCCAAAAACTCCCTAACCTCAGACCGGTGGTGCACCAACCGACGGCGCTATGGTAGGTCGGCAGTTAAATAAAATGGTTTTTTCTATAAATTATTATATTTCAATTATAAACTGGGATTGAAATAAGGTGGAACCGAATCGAAGAGTGATACAGATTNTTATATTTCAATTATAAACTGGGATTGAAATAAGGTGGAACCGAATCGAAGAGTGATACAGATTTGATTGTAAATACAGGAACTGTCAGATAGAAAATACATCATTTTAATAGTAAGTGAGTGAGTGAAGAGATTTGGGCGGCTCTTAACAGCGAGGTCTTGAGGGTCGATGAGGGTTATTGAGGTGAGTATGGAGCAGGGCCGGAATGAAGGTGCGGAGGAAGCGGGAGATCCCCGAGAAAACCTGCAGACCAGCGGCATCGTCCGGCATGATTCCCACATGCGAAAATCCGGGAGTGACCCGGCCGGGGATTGAACCCGGTTATCCTTGGTGGGAGGCGAGCAGGCTAAACCGCACAGCCACTGCAACCCCAATTTTAATAGTAGGTCCGCAGTTGTTAGAAAACTCTTAATAAGAGCTGGTTGTAGGTATTTGATTGTGTTAATTTATGTGAGGTGGGGGAAGATTATGTAAATATTAGCTTTAAATAAATTGCAAGTGATAGTCGTTGCTATCCAAATAGTAAGCTTGGAGTTTTTATGACTGACTATAAATTAACTAGGATATTATTATTAGCCCTTTTANTTGCTATCCAAATAGTAAGCTTGGAGTTTTTATGACTGACTATAAATTAACTAGGATATTATTATTAGCCCTTTTATGTAATTAAGACCCCCATCCATCAAACATCCTGTCTACGCCAACAGACGTTGGAAAATTGTAACAAAATAAAACCACTTCACAAAAGTTTTATGTGGCCTTCAGTGGTGTGGTTTTCTTGCAAAATGTGGAAATTGCTTGAGAAGTTACTGAAATATGGCATTTAAGATCAATTTCACTTGATATTTTCCACCATGTCACTCTAAAGAAGTACATATTCAAGGGCTCAGAATAATAACTCCCATCGTGCAAAGTTGGGTACAAATTGGCGTGATTGTTCCAGACACATAAGTTACACAATCTGTAGTGAGGCAGCCTTTTTGAAAGAAAGGTAACAGCGTCATATATATGTTCTTAATTAATTAGCAACAATACAGGTACTGTTTGTGTGTTAATTTGTTTNGAAAGGTAACAGCGTCATATATATGTTCTTAATTAATTAGCAACAATACAGGTACTGTTTGTGTGTTAATTTGTTTGGATTCGTTTCGGTGGCGTCTAAAAAATTATGTTAAAAGTTTTTTACGAAATACTGTAGTTGAAAAATTACATTATACATTTTTATATATTTAAAATGCTTTTAGATTAAAATTATTAAGTATTTGGAAATGATTTTATCGCCCCGCCCTTTGCCTAAAGTTGAACACAAATAAAGTTTTATTTTTAAAACTGTTTATTCCAATTCATCGCAGCTCAGTGCATGCGCTGTGTATATAACGACTCCTGAAATATTGTTTGTTATAGTTATTTTTTTCATGTTAAATACTTGACCGCCCGTAAAAGTTCTGTGACCCATGAACTAGTTTATTTACGTNCTATAGTTATTTTTTTCATGTTAAATACTTGACCGCCCGTAAAAGTTCTGTGACCCATGAACTAGTTTATTTACGTCGCAGTTTCCACGACTCTCTGCCCGGAGCTTGAAGGTTGGCGCGTAGTTCAAAAGAGTCACCTGGTTCACAGGAGAATAAAACTGTCAACTCTCCTTTGATGTTTTCACTCGCTCGCGAACAAGGTGGTCCTTTTTTGAGATACTTAATAAGAACAAAAAATTTTAACTGCGCATCTCACGCAGGGATGTTATAATTTGGTATAACCTCCAGGTTTGTTACCAGCCCACGTCGAGAAGGCGTGCGTATTGAGTATCTTTCACGGTCGGCAGAGACAGCGGTGGTGCAGTGGTCAGACTAGTTGCCTCCCACTAAGGCGGGGTCACTCGGATTCTCGCATGGGGAAAACGAGGCGGTCGTTGCCGTTGGCCGGTGAGTTTTCTCAGGGCCCTTCCGTTTCCACCTCTCNTCTCGCATGGGGAAAACGAGGCGGTCGTTGCCGTTGGCCGGTGAGTTTTCTCAGGGCCCTTCCGTTTCCACCTCTCTTTCATTCCGCTGCTGCTCCATCTTTATAGTCTATTCGAGGTTTCTTCAAGCTGCGTTTGAATCAAACATTTGAAAAAACACCCCGCGTACGACGTGTTTGGTTGTGTCCTATGTTATGCATAACAAAGCCTCTTATACTTGTGTTAACATAAAAAACATTAGAGTACCTTATTTTTGGTTAAATTGAAAATTTATTTGTATTTTATCTATACATTATAATAAATAATTTTCAATTAATATGAATAATAAGAGCGATAAAATAGGTGTGTTAGTACTGCATAGTAAGAAATAGTTCTTATATCAAATATTATTACACAGAGTACGCACGAATACGGTGTGTTGTCCTTTGGTGTAATTTTCTAGACTCGGGTAAGATTTCTTTGCGTGAGGCGGGGAAATATCCTGGAAGCAGAACTTTAGCAGGGCTTCAGAAAAGTTGGAAGTCGCCATAGTTGGACTATACCTTATTTCACTATCATCAGCGCACAACACCTCGCTGTTAAGTGGCGACCAAAATCTCTCAACTCCTTCGTGGTTTGAGCCTTCATTGGCGAGCTAATTGTCCTTTCACGATTACATCCCATTTTTCTGAAGCCCTGGTCAAGTTCTACTTCCAGGATATTCCTCCGCCTCATGCTAACAACGCTAAACCAAGTATAGAAAATTTGCACCAGTGGGACAACGCACCGCATTCGTGCGCACACTGTGTAATAATATTTTGCATAAGAACTATTTCTTGCTAGACATTGCCAAACACATATTCCTTCACTTATTTAATACATACTTATTACAAACTAAATATTATAATTTAAAAATAAAATATAAACAAATGTTTAATTTAACCACAACTAAGGTCAACACAAGTATAAAAGGATTGTGATTCATGGCATATTTAGGTTTAATTAAAAATGTGTGAAGTAACCGTGAATAGACAATTTTTAAGATAGGAATTTTTTATTTGGGATATGATTGTTTTGTGTGTTACGGCGCTGTGCGTTATGCTGTGCTTAAAATAAACGTTAAAAAAAACATCCGAAAATATTCTCAACACAGCTTCTTACGAAAGGTCGTACATTTAGATGATCCAGGAATACAATTTGTGTCTCATATTAATTTGTCGTTGTAGCAAGTGCAGCTGTTAGTTTATTTTGTGATTATTATTACTAACGACACTGAATTCATAACTGTCCGATTCCACCTGTGTCAGTAAGATCTGTATTTTCAAGATGCCCACGTGGAGCCATGATTAAGGGGATCATAGATACTGTAAACAAAATTCGTAGAAAATATCGTAGAAAATAAATTACAATTAAAATAAAAAAACTAATATATTGCAAAAGTAATTTTGCTTGGAACGCAACTAAACCAGAAAACAGCTATTAAAGTCATATTTCATGATAATTTTTTATTTCATCTGAAAGAGATTTATATAATGATCACATAAATGTAAATAATTGTAGTCAAATGATTATAGTTTTCAAAATATAGCACCGAAAAGTCGAAAATTTCAGAATATGGGAGCCCAAGTTTCTATGCTTCCAGTTAACTTTCCCAAATAAATCGCATGTTATGTGATTTATATCATTTACACAACATGTTAATTAAGTATCAAGGTTTTTTAACAATGATTACTCGGGTACTGGTGGCCTAAATCTCTTTTAAGATATGATTTATTTTTTGCCCAACACATTTTTATTCGTCTAAGAGAAGGTAATAAGTATTAATGTTATTTTCTCTCGGACAGATAAAAATGTGTTGGCAATAACATCAATACCTATTAAAAAATAGATTCAGGATGCCAGTAGGCCTACGCGAGTACCAATTGTTAAATATCCTTTACACTTAATTATCATGTAGTGTATATGATATAGATCACATGACATGTGATTTAGTTGACAAAGCCAATTAGGAGTATGAAACTTCGGCTCCGAAATTCAGCAATTTTCGACTTTTCGATGCTATATTTTGAAAACTATAATCATTTGACTACACGTATTTATATTTATGTTGTTCTTATGTAAATCTCTTTCAGATAATGAAATAAAAAGCTATCGCGAAATGTGGCCTTAAGGTGACCGCCACCTGGTGCTTGAACTGCGTTGCAGAATGTAAAAAATACCCTCCCCCTTTTATTATTTTAGGAAACATTTCAAGCTATTCGTGTGTGGTACTTTCAAAACGTCACGTATATTGGGAAAATTGAAAACATGGCTGAAAACGACATATTCAGACTGCTGTTTCTCGAAATATGCTAACCGGATTGATGCGAAACTACGATACAAGAGTGAACTAGATAGTGCTACAGAGTCGCGTTCAATAAAATTATAGGGTCACGTCTTTAAGTCCCATAATTCCAGCTGTACGACGGAAACACTGCACACGAGTTAACGACTCTGTATGAAACTGAAATTATCACACGGAAGTGAAGAATTTCTGCACAATAGGTAAATTCTAGCCTTAAACTCAGAAATTTATCGGACCTTGACCATTGCCAAAGTTAATAGCGAAGGGAAAACAATTTAAAAGTTAAATTATTTCAAAATATAAAATGTCAAGTAAAATATTATAAAACAAAACTAATTACATCCCAAAACTAGGCCTACAAAACAGGCAGAAATCAAACTGCAACATTTACGCAAAAACGGAAATAAAACTTCCACAAAGAAACAATCACGAAAAATAGACGGTAACGACACAATAAAAAGACGACAAAAACCCTCCACAGACAGAAAACGCAACCTTCATATGGTTAAAAATAATTGTCAATTTATTAACTAAAATATACAAAAACCGAAAGTATTAGAAATGGTTGTGGGCTGTACACAGATAATCTGCACTTCAGTCCTGTCACGGTGCTGGTGATGAGATGTGATGCACATACCAGTGTCGCTTTGTAATGCTCCCATGCTTGCGTATCTATAACAAAAAGTGTGATAGCTCGTGGCAAACGAGTGCCTCAACTTAATAATGAACACATGAACATATCATTTTTTTTGTCCCTAATTGGAGCACGTCATAATGGTATCTCGTCAATGCTCGATGATTGTCTATTTATTTCCTACCACTAGCTTTAGCACTGGCCTGAAGGGAACATTTCTTGCTCCTGGAAGGAACCCTGTAATTATTAGTCGTTATTTCTACAGGCTGACCCAGACAGGTCGCGTAAAATTACTAGCAGAAATTACGCCCACCTCATTTAACCACGTTTTTTCTCTGCGCCATGTAAGCTCCCGCAACTATCAGCGTTTCATAGATATATTATTACCGCTTACAACTATATAAATTTAAAATTTGTTTATTAATATATATTTATATAGTGAATATTTTATATTGCACACGCCCATCACATATTTACACACCATCGGTCTAAAGCTCTGTGAATTTAAAACATACGATTATCTCACCAAAACTTTTATTTTATAAAATACCGTACATCAAATGACCCAAACTTTATCTTTATGTATGTCGGTAGCATCATTTAATTTTATTAAGGATATGAAACGCTGCTTGAGACGTTGCGTAGCTGACAGATACAAAATTGCACCGTTTCAAACTCTGTATTTGTTTTTCGCGAGGATCGTTCGCCTGAGAATGTTACAACAAGGCAACCACTTTCGCTCATTTCGGCGTTGTAATTCTTATCTACCATAAAAACCTTTGATCTCAGCACAGAGTTCCAAAGTTCTATACGATAACAGAATGGCACCTCGTTTTCTTTAATGAAGGAATGTAATGTTACCCTACAAACGTTTGCGCGTTATATCTATACTAAGACCCACTGACTTTGTTTTAGCCAAAATAACTGGCAAAATATTTCAATTAAAATATAATGTTAAATTTTTTAAAGAATTTTCTAATTTAATTTAGTGTGCAGTTTTTTAATTAATGTAAGGGGTAATTACTTTATCTGAAAGTGTTCGAGTGTCTCCATTGTAGACTTCACTAAAGTTATAACTGTTGTAAGTTATCATCCGTGCGGGTCAGTTCTTTATAAATAAAATATATGTGCATGGCAATACAGCCATTCGTTTCATATACTCTGCAGTTCTTATACCATAACGAAGATAGTCGCCGAAACAGACAACATCCATACAGTGATTTCCAGGAATCGTTTTATCGTGGATGCAAGTCACATATCTGTGCTATCAGTTAATGTTAGGTGCGTAGGTGTGCACTTTCTTGATCTATAGCCACACCGAGCAACGCCATTTGAAGAGAAGAGCGAGATTTTAAGTTAAACCTCGAGAGAAGCAAATCGTAAATATCGGCGTGAGAAGTCACGAGTCGCTCTTGCAATGGAATGCCCGGATCTCTAAATATACACACTTTCCCCCTGACTATCCCAGTTTCAGTGTTTATGTAGGGGATCGCACCATGTTATACTTCTGGTGAACCAGCGCAGTCCATCACACTCTCACGTCACGTGGCATCCGGCAGCAACAGCTTTACCATCCTCCCGTCGATATTTCGTCGCTCCTTATCTAAGGCTCGGTTCGCGATAAACAATGCGTGCATGTAACAAAATAACAGTAGGTATTTTTTTTTACGGCGCGGTTCATGGTCATCGTGTACGTACCATGTAGGCAGACTCCTCGATGTGTAGGTGCGTACTAAAAGGTCATATCATTTTATTTCGTGTCGTGTACATAAGGTATTCTTCATACAAAATAGTTGCAGGCTAAATGAATTTTAAGACTTTGTCTGGAAAGAAAACATACTGCACGTTTTTATTTTCCTATGCATGTTTAAGAAATATGTGGGAACTGTGTTATTTACAGCCGCAAGAGAATTCCTCCTCGTTTCTGGAGCTAGTTAAAGGACCGACACAAGAGGTAGTGCGAGTGCGAGGAAGGAATGGAATAGCTGCTCCATCTTTACAGGGCGGTCGGTGTAAGGCAGGGGTCAGCAACCTTTCTACCTTAAAGGGCCACATCAGATTTGTGTTACGTCTTGGGGGCCGCATGGTTTATCATACCCATAAACATACGAACAAGGTGTGATATAAGCAGAAAAACACATATTGAATTTAAATTTGTTTATTTCACACAAAACATTTCGTTTATAAGGTACACGATTATAAATTTAGTTTTTTTGTAAATTGAAATACAGTTTGAGTATAAATGAAGTTCGAAATTGCATTAAAAATACAATAATAGTTTTCGAGAGAATTTAATGGGAAGTTTGGTATTGCATCCTCTTCACAAGCTTGTCAATATCTGGTCTGATTTTCGAAGTTGATACTTTGATTGAATTTTCCAGATGAACGTTAGTCAATCTACTTCTGGTTTTATTCTTGACAAAATTCATTTTTGAAAACAACTGTTCGCAAACATATGTGCTGGCAAAGAGAGACATCATTTTAAGGGCGTTTAACCTGATATTGGGAAAGTTGTCTTTGTCAATATACTTAGAATAGAATTCAGTTAGTCCCAAGTTGAACTTTTCCTTTAAGTCTGAGTTGTACTGTAAGTCTGTCAGTTCCATTTGAAGGTTTCCTGGCACATCACTGACCTTTACACTAAAAGGCCGGGAAAACAA
>NQII01003340.1:54954-110353 GCA_002778355.1 Clitarchus hookeri | reverse complement strand
CGGCGCGGCAACATGTGAACTACCCTCGCGAACCGTTGAGAGGGAAATTCAAACTTTCGTCAGAACGAACGCCTTCGCTCTCGATCACTCGGGGAGGCGACGCACTCCGACAATGACCGAGACAGTCCGAATGCACTCGACAGACACTGACGTAGTATTCGCATACACCAGAAACCTTTTTGTGTTATCAATTAATAGTTCACAACTCAACTCAAATTTTTTACAACTTATTAGTATTTGTAATAATAATTCTTTAATTAAATGAAACCTTTTTGTCGCGGGCCGCATAAAACCGGCCGGCGGGCCGCATGCGGCCCGCGGGCCTCACGTTGCCGATCCCTGGTGTAAGGTGTATGGCCTTGTGCATGGGGAAATGCTCAAGCCTGCGTCATTCCACCATGTTGTGCGATCAAAAACATTGAAAAATTAACCTATCATAAATACAACACAGATATTGTATCAACGCGTGTCAATGCTAGTCTTGATAGTGTGACTTTAGTAGGTTTTATTTATTTAAAAAAACCGATCAATATTAGCGATAAGCCACGCATCACACTCGTGCGCGAACTGGGTTGTAGTGTGTGTGTGTGTGATACACGTTTTAAAAACAAACTATGTCACGTGTGCACTATATGTGTGCGCACGAAAATAAGTAACACCTCAGACAAGGGAAGAATATAACTTTCAGCAGATCAGACTTATTGCAAACGCTATTTTGAATCTCTTAAACATGGCAAAAAAAAAAGCCATTTTTCAGACTGTTATAGCTTGAAATATTCTGAGCGAATTCACGCGAAACTAGTACATGGCCTTGCATTGAACTTTGTTGCAAACTTTTCACCAATATAATGACGGGGTCACCGCTTGAAGTCCCATAGATATTCGCAGAACGAGAAGTCTGCATGCCAGTTTAACAGCCTTGCGCATTGTGGGCGAAGGCGCACTTGATGCGCGTGGCAGTGTCGCCCTTATTGCTCCTGCGCTTCTTAGCCTCAAACGTGGAAAAAGGCTCCAGGTAGGTTGCTTAAATGAGTTACCACATTTTCAACGTTGTGTGTGTCACAATGTGACGATAGTCATGTGCCTTCACCTACGTCATAGCATGCCATATCCTAATTATCGCATTTTCGACTCGTGTGCACTTACAAGCCAGACCTAGCTTGCAGTCGTGGCATTGAAGACATTGAGCAGGCGCGTTCGTAAGTGCCATTGTACGTGTGGATTACATGTAGGTATGCCACGCGTGGATGACTTATCTGGTAGCCTAACTGATCGAGAACACGCGCGTAACCTTCATCGAAACAATCTTTGTAAAAAAAAATTACTCAATAAATATTATGTGGTCTTTCCTGGTTATAAGTATCCACTGGCACTAACGCGTTTAAGTAATTTCTGTAGTTTAAAATTATAGACAAGTTGTTCTCTAGTATTTGTATTGGAGAAAGAAACCTGCGTAAATTATTGCACAACGTAACAAAATTCTTAAGGACCCCAAAATCCGCGGAAAACGCTTAACAAAAATTTTAAGTAAACGTTGGGAACATAAGGTATAATTTAGTAATTCTTGTCGCGACGTAATTGTTGGCCTACGTCCCGAGCGAAAGGATATTGTGTTGTATTTGTAACGAGCTACACAAGGAAAATTAAGCCTCGAAATTCCGAGAACTGATAACAAGGCACGTCTTAGCGTCATCCTGAAATGGTGTCGGTAAACGGACAGGTTTCCTATTTGTCGCGGGCGCCGCTTTGTTCGTCTGTGTCATGAAAGGGCAACGCAGGGTAGTGCACTCAATTTTGTTATGTCGCTACAAAAGAGCACAGCTCTACCGCACGCATTAACACTTCGATCTCTGTACACGTTTACTGGCATTAAATCCAAGCTAGAATTGTGTCACTTATATCCTACATTATACGAATGCCATTTCTGTTTGTCTCTACTTTCCCAATTACCAATGTCCTATTGGTTTTCACCACATTTAACATGATTTCCCGACTGAAAATATTTTTTTATTATAGGCTAGCCTAGTTGATTGTCTTCCAATAAAATATCCTTTCATATGTAACAGGAAGCACAATATATAATCTATTCGCAGTTTCTCTACACTTTTTATATCAAACCTTTGAAAAATCATCCCATGTATGACATGTGCGGTTGTTTTTTAAAAAGGCCACGTACCACAAGCGTTTTATATTTGTGTTAGCAAAAAATTCTCTTTTTTTTTTTTGTTAAATTTAACTTATATTTTAACCATAAATTATATTTCATTTATAAAATTGATATGAATAAACTGAGGGAGAAAATAGGTGTGTTGGTAATGCCAAGTAAGAAATAGTTCTTATGTATAATAGTTTTACACTGAGGCCGCACGAAGGCAGTGCGTTGTCCCTTTGTTGTAATTATAATTTAATTTTCCGGGCTCGATTAAATTTGGTTTGCATGAGGCGGAGGAATATCCTGGAAGAAGAACTTTAGCATAAATGTGCGAAGTAACCGTGAAATGGACTCTATATTGCTCACTTCAGTTGTTATGCAATATTATTATTTTTTACAATGATTGGTGTTGATGCAATGTTAAGGTATTTTAAGATCCTGAAAACCAACAAAACAATGGAACCACATCCATGTGAATTTTGTTTTCAGTTTCAGAGAAATATTCCTTTTTAGTCCAACCCGAGTTACACTCGCGCATAGTGGTCTAAATGTTGAAAAAAAAGACCAATTAAAGGTCCAAAAATGTTATCTCTCTAATTTGTGCGTTTTCCTTTCAGCCACTGAGGTGCCATACTGATGTCGAACCACATGTTTGCTATCAACGTTGCAGCACTTGTCGACGCCTCCATTGTAACTTTCCTTAAAGGTCCGTTCTTCTTTTCAGTCCGTGGGACGTGTATAAGTGTAGCTGGTATTTTTTTTTTTGTCAACAAAAGGATTTTATCTACCGGAAATACTAACTTAATGTCGGAATTTTTATTGTTTCAGACACGTTCCTAATAAGTAAAAACTTTGGCAACTTAAGCTGCCCTAAAAATTGAATCGATTCATCAAAAATCCTGAAAAATATATTACCCGCGATCTTTATTTATTTACTTATGTATTTTCAGATTGGTTTCAAGGCATCTCTATACTTTAATAAACGCGCTGAAAGAGGAAAATTTCTAATTAAGACAAATAACTACCCTTGCAAAGCTAGCTTTCATGCGAAATTATAACGACTGCACCAATAAGAAGAAATGTGGAGAGAACATGCACGTGGAGCTAGGAAATTAAAAACTGTATATGATCTTAAAAATTAATTTTGAGGTATTTAGTGCTGAATAGGTGGTTTTTGCGTATTTCTAACAGATGAAAAAAGATTGCGAAAAAAAAAATGGTTTTCGTTGTGCGGGTGTTGATCGGCGTATAAGAAAGGAATGAACGAAACTTCAATATTTTGTTTTTAAGCAAGATTTTAACTCTATAACCACTCTCTACAACATCCCTATAGTATTAACATAGTGTTACGCGCCAACTGCCGCACGGGGCGCGGGCACTATGCGCAAACCCGGTTCTGTAGGGGCTGATCCTCCTCGACCATCCCCTCCCTCCAGGCAGACCCACTCGCGGTGCCGTCGCCGGGCGGCCGGGAATGATTGACAGCTGACCTGGCTGATGTCACAGCTCCTCCACGCCCCCGCCAAAGGAGCCGATGACGTTAAAGGATGCGCAAGAATATTCTGGGAACTAAGACCCTCGGTGCAACGCGACATTTTGAGAAATTGCTCGTCTATGGCAGACGAAACTATAAATACCGCCTCAGCCGAAGGATCGGCAGTCTTTTGTGGAAGCCATACGGCTGAATCTCTGAAATCGGACGAAGTCTGGTGCAGCGAGGGACATCGGTAAAGAGGACGGACGACGATGGAAAATTGCAGGACGACGGCGGACGAGATGTATGTGGTGCGAGACTATTTCTTACTAGGCATTACCAATATGGCTATTTTCTTCCTCTTTTTGTTCATATTGATTATAAATGAAGTATTATGATTTAGAATAAAATTCAGGTAAAATTTCAACTTACCTTGAAATAAGGTAATTTATGTTAACACAAGTATAAAACGCTTGCGATGCGTTACGCATTTAGGAAACAACTAAACATGGCATACATAGTGCGACTTTTCAAAGGTTTGATTCGAAAAGTGAGAAGAAAGCGCGAATCGACTATTCTAGCCCACATCAGCTTACATAAACCTAACGTAATGTGGAATTACAAGCATACAGTAGGTGCGTTTAAACTTCTGCGTCGGCTCAAAATACGCTCGTCGGTGAAGGGAGAGCGGGAAGACAACAGCCGGTAGAGGCGGTGCGTGTGCGGGAAGCCCTGGCAGGAATTTATGNTGGAGACGCACAAGGCACGCCTATATATAGCGAGCACACGCGACTGTCGCCCCACCGCACCGGGTCGACCACCTCCGTCTGCGGCGGCACTCGCTACAACCTACAGAGGCAGAGAAACGCAGGAGCGATAAGGGCGACACTGCCACGCGCATCAAGTGCCCCGTCGCCGCTAAGCGCAAGGCTCTGACCTGGCGTGCAGTGTTCTCGTCGCACTGCGTGTACCTATGTAACTTTCGGTGGTGACCCTATCATTTTATTGGTGGAAAGCCTGTATGAAGGTTCAGTGCATGGCCGTTCAGTAGTATTGTATGGATCTAACGCGTATATTTTGAGGTACAGCGCTTTCAAAAAGCCGTTTTTAGCTTTTTTTGGAATACTCTAAGATGGTGTTTCTGACGTGTGTGCCGACCTCCCCTGGCGCAGTCGATTGGTGCGCCGCCGGTCTGGGGTGCGGGAGGTTCTGGGTTCGAATCCTAGGCAAGGCATGGGTGTTAGTTTAAGTTAGGTCATAAGTTAGTTTGTTAACCGTACCGTGATAAGCCTTCAGGAATAACACCGGGGGACGTTAATAAGCCCTTTCCAATTCCAATTCTAACATGCGTGACATTTTGAAAGTACTCAACAGCCCTCATCTGAAGTGTGTGCTTCTTACGTAGATCAGCACATTGGACGCACGTTAAATAGTTTCACGGAAAAACGTGCGTTTCAAACACTCTGCAACGCAGTTCAAGCTGCAGGTAGGCGGGTGGGAGCCTTAAGACGGTGGCTACTTGAAGGGCGGGACACTGTGCANAATAGTTTCACGGAAAAACGTGCGTTTCAAACACTCTGCAACGCAGTTCAAGCTGCAGGTAGGCGGGTGGGAGCCTTAAGACGGTGGCTACTTGAAGGGCGGGACACTGTGCATTATGTTTACGTTCACACAGTACGAATTAAGTTTTAACGCTACATATAAATGTCTGTTCTTGGTGAATAACCTATATAGGCTTTTTTTCCCCCTTCTACTGTACTAAGTGTGATTTATAATAACACCAAACTATTTCAATGTACTCGGTTTCAAGAATGTCATTTTATCCCGTGTAAAATCAGCCTCCAATGCAGAGGCTCAAAGGCCTTCAGCCCCACACACCTTGGATCCACTCCTGTGTGTAGACGTACCGTGCAGTATCGACGGCTGGTGGTTTGTGATTCCTTTCAGCAGTGTGTTGCAGCAGAGAGAAATGTTCCATACATCTAAAATACCCGATGCGGTCGGAAATCGAGCTTAGAACCTCTCTAAGTGCAAAGCATTACATTAGAAGGATAAAACAAAAATGCATATGGTGTTAACTTCAGAAGATATTTTTTATTAATTACATATAAATTAAATATACACCATTTAATCAGTTTGTCTTCCATTTGCGGAACTGGAAATTTAATTAAAATTAATTTTAAACACTAGTACCTTTTCCCTATAATTCGCCTCCTCCCCACCCCATAAGATATTCCACCGAAACTATAAAAGTAATAATAATAAACATAATTTAAAAGCCCGTCCATCTGGGAAACGTCCCATTGGGGATTTATAGTGGCACGGCGTCTTTTTGTGGTGTAGCTTCCAAACACGGAACTTCAAAAGCAGCGATCCAGTTGTTATACGGGACGTAAGACTAGAAATTTTGAAGGTCTTGAGCGCCGGTGAAGTCGAAGAGAGATGAATAAGGAGCATTGGCGTAATGCAGGGGTGGGGGAAACGGAAGCGCACCGAGAAAACCTGCTGGCCAAAGACAGCGTCCGCCACATAGCTCCCACATGTAAAATCTGGGTGATCACCGGGAATCGAACTCGGTTCGCCTAGGTGGGAGGCCAGTAGTGTGGCTACTACACCATCGCCGCCTCGAATGTAGTCAAATGTACGAGTATCTCATGTGTGTAACTCGTATGCTTTTTACGGAATGAAAATACAGTTTTTGACTAAGTTTAACGATTCCGAAATTACGTTTTGAAAACAAAATGTGGTTTTAAGTGATATTCGTTAGTCGTCTGATGAGTTACTGTAGTTTGTGAGAAATATAATATTTCCATGCACAGCCAGTTTTTCTTATAAGGATATTTACGAACATCTGGTGCTAGTAGAATAGAAACCTGTTCTGTGGCTCAAGAAATCCGTAAAAGATGGCAAGTTGCTACCCGCTGCTCATCAACTGCTGATTGTTGGAATACTGCAGACTGCTCGAAGAGTAGGTACGGTTCGAAGACTGCAAACTGCTCTAAAACTGGTTAATTAGGTACTGATCGAAGACTGTAGACTGCTCTAATATTAGGTACTGATAGAAGACTGCAGTCTGCTCGAAGATTAGGTACTATTCGAAAACTGCAGACTGCTCTAAGATTGCAGACTGCTCGAAGGTTAGGTACTACTCGAATATTAGGTACTGATCAAGACTGCAGACTGCGCAACGATTAGGTACTGTTTGAATATTACAGATTCCTCAAAGATTAGGTACTGTTTGAAGACTGCAGACTGCTCGAAGATTAGGTACTTTTATAACACTATATACTGCTCTAAGACTGCAGGCTCCTCGATGATTAGGTACTGTTTGATGACTGTATACTGCCCGAATATAGGTACTGTCCGAAGACTGCAGACTGCTCGAAGTTTAGGTAATGATCGATGACTGTAGAATACTCGAAGAGTGCGGGCTGCTCAAAGACTGACTGAACGGTTTGAACATTGTGACTGGCCGAACATTGCTGATTGCTTGCTTGATGACGGCAGATTGTGCGACGATTCACTCAGAGACTGAATTTATCAGATACTGCGTACTGCTCGATGTTTACGAACTGCTTGAAGAATAATGAAGTTGATGAACGAAACGACTGGGAAGTTGCAAACGAAACGAAAAGCGATACAAAGGAAAACGAACTTGCATGTGTATTAGAATACGCGAGAGTACTTTATCTTGATGTGTGTGCTTGTTTCTGGAGTATATTAATAGTTTTAATAGATTGTTGAAGAAAAGTATCCTGTTTTTTGCTCTTATTATTTGGGTGACCTTTCCTCAAGTAAACAGACGAGATAACTGCCTGTATGTACGAAGCCTAAGAGTTTGGGAACTGATAAATGTTAATCACATCTTATTTTAATCTAGAATCTACTGGCCTGGAGGTAGCATTAATTGCCTTGAACGTAAAGTTTAGTGTTAGCAGCGATAATTCGTGAAAAAATAAACGAGGTATTTGAATAAATATTGAACTCAAATTTCAATGTCTATACTGAGAGCAGAAAAGTAAACATGGTTTTTCCAACATTCTTCAACTTTCCATTTTGCAGTTTGTTTCTCATAAGTTTTCGAGTTTATTTGTAATTCTAATATGAAGCTTTTATGGTTGCACCTTTGTCACTGGCGTGCTTTCCGCATCAGTCTGATCTCACATTTACTGTGCTTTACACGACAGTATTATATGTATTTGGTTGGGTAATTGGTATGTTCTGACAGTATAGTATGGTAGTGTGTTTGTTAATTGATGATGTTATGGTCTGTCTAAATGGGCGGCGTGGTATGATATGGTCTGCGAGTATTGACAGTTAGACTGTTTTATTTTGGCTTAAACATGTGATTTGCTGGTCTGGTTGTATGGCCTATTGACACGGCATTTCGTTATCGTTGGTTCGTCTGTAAGGATGTTCTGTATGATCTGATAGTGTGGTTGGTATTACATTAGGGAATAGTTTGTTAGAATAATTCCCTGAAACCGTTCATAGAATTGTTTCGATGGTAGCTTTTTGGTATGGCTCATCTAGCTTATATGGTATAATGGTAAGGACTGTAAGTAGTTATGGTCTGTCCATGAAACATTTGGTAGAGATATTTTCGTGGGAATAACTGGTTCGTATTTTTTGCCAGTTTATATGTTATGGAGTCGGATATTGTATTATAGTTGAAGCATTTTTTAGTTGGAAGGAGGCCAGGTTCTGACTATATGGTTAGGCGATATTTATATAAATATGGATGGTGGGGTGGTAGGGAATGTTGGTCGGTAAATTCAAATAATATTATGTCGATAGTGGTGAGAGACCTGTTTCTAGTAAACGAAACATTGTCTCAACAGGTAGCAGAAACTTAATAATTTCTTTAAATTTGCGATGTTTTTACATCGTCAGAAGTTATAACAGTGTTGAAAATTTGTATACAGGTGAGACTATGCATAGCCTTAACACTGCCAATTTTTCTTGGAGTGATATTTTGAAGAGACATTCTAAAACTTGTAGCAGTGGTTCTCTGCAACCGCATGCTCCGCACATTTGCATAGCGCTCCGCACACACTTCAGACAGCTTTGCACGTTCGTGCACCGCTCCGCACGCTACTGCTCATTCTTTGTATAATATACAACCAGCAGATGAAAACAGAGTGCAGATCACCCAGCAAGACATTCGTCTTTCTGTGCGAGTAACAGAGGAAGAGGCCGATATGGCTGGTAGGTCACTATGGTTAATTAGTCTAGTGGTGTGGTCTATTGGTTTGGCATGACTGCGTAGTTAGTTCATCGAATTTGTATTTCAGATTTGTGTATGGTCGGTATAGATTGATGGTACATTTGGTATGTCTAACCGGCTAGCTTGATGAAATGTATCGTATGACATGGTATGTTCAATTGGTTGTTATGGTGAGATTACATGTTCTATCATTATATTCAGTAGCAATGAATGATTATAATCATTGGTTGACTGTTTTGATGGTGCCTCTTGCTTGTATGGCCTATCAGTACTGTAGTAGCAATGTCTGAAATGTGTGATCGGTTGCTATAGCAAATGGAATGGGTGTTAGGTTATGGGCTGGTCTCAACTGTATATTTGCTTGATACACTTGAGTTATGATGGATAGTTTGATTGGTGTGCTACATGGTATGGTTGAATTGAGTTTTTTCTGCAGTTATAGAAGATGGCTTTTTGGTTGGCCTGGTATCAGTCAGTTATGATAGTTTGACAGATGATAGGAATGCTTGTGTTATGGGATGGTTTAGACAGTAAATTTTCTAGGTGCGCTTGGGTTATCAAGGAAGGTATGGTTAGTATGGTGGTATAGTCACAAGTATATTTGGCTGGTGACGATTCGTAGAGCAGAAAGTATGAGTACATTTTTGGTAATGTCAGTGTGGACTAAATGGTTGAGGTATGCTTCAGTTATAGTAAGAGGCAAGGACGATGAGTATATTTCGTCTGGTGTTTGTTGGTAGAGCAGGTGGCATGCATCAGTTATGGTGGCTGATATGGTAACTGTGTGAGTGTATATAAGCAGCTGGGATCCAGTAAGGAAGCTTAGTTTTGGCAGTGACAGTCAGTCGTGAAAGACACTTCTCCTCAGCTCGTGAAAACAAGTGGAATATATTATGTAGACAAAGTTTGCCAGTCCAGCAACAGTGGCATCGTCTGAGGTTGGCCCAGCAACATCGAATTATTCAGGCATAACGCTGACCGTGCCATCGATTTTTTATTCGTGACACCGATAGCACCATCGATTTCTTCGGATGGTACACCTACAATAGTGCTGCCATCGATGACTTCATCAAGGCTCCATTGCTGTTACTGTGACAAGATATTTGCCTACAGAAAAGGTGCAAGGAGGCATGAAAGAACTACTTGTGTGGAGGGACCTTCCTGTGCTATGCAGCGATACATAAAGTGCAAGTGTGTGTTCAAACGTGGCGATATGCTGAAGAGATGTATGAAGAATTGTAAAGGAAGAGTTTCAACAGCTAAAAACCAGTCTGTACTAGCAATTGTCGAAACCACATCGAATTGATTCTTCTTGAAACAGTCGGCATTCAAGGTTACTTTAAAATAGTATGTGAATGAAATAACTTTGTTGGCACGAAATACATATGCACATACCTTGACCACATTAAGCTAAGGATAATTAATCAACTAACAGAAGAATTTGAAGAAGGTATAGTGAAATATAATGTTTTGCTGGGATGAACCTACAAAAAACCTCAACCTTTGGGTGAAGCAATCAGCCAGCAAGCATTTAAGACTGTGAATTAAGTATTGTGCAATGTTGATGGCATTCCAAAGGCTGTAGAGGCCTTGAAGTATAACTTTGTTGTGAAGAATACTATATGACCACTGATTTGGTTTGGATAATTGCAAGTGTAGACTATCTTGTACTATATATAAGCAGATTATAGACTGATCAAAAGTAAAGAGATGGTAATAAATTATTTTTATCTCCATCTTGTAAATGTATGTGAATAAATAATTTTTAAAAAGAAATATGATTTTTTATTTTATTTTATAAAGCTACCATTATTATTTTCTTAAATGGCATCAAATGCAACAGTCTTTATTGAGATATACATAAACACACAGACTGTGAACATAACAGAGTACCTAGATGAGATGGAACAAAAGTGGTGAAAAATGTAAGTTCTACATGAGTGGGTAAGTCCTACATAAGTTATGTGATGGCTTGTTTGATGAGTGGAACGAATGTGGAATAGAAGTGATGTAATCCAAGATGGTAGTTCTAGGATAATCAGGAGGCTACTAAACCGATGTGGAATGACATAGCACGATGCCAAGATAACAGGGTTTAGCGAAAGTGACTAAGGTGAAAAGGAATGGAAGAACATGAATGCAATACCTGAAACATTCTGGAAAATAATAGCTGGTGATGTCATAGGGGTAGAGCAGGCGACACGATGGGCAATTGAGGAACAATTTAAAATGATGGAGCATCAAACAAAAGTAACTAAGGTGAAAAGGAATGAAAGAACATGAGGTGAAATGAATACGACAAAAATGAAAGCCAAGATGGCAGGCATGGAAAGATATAGCAATAAATAAAGGTGACTAGGGGGATAAGGAATGAAAGATCATGATGGAAGGCAGCTAAGGAAAATAAAATTCCAGATGGTGGGTCGAGGGTACCTAGTAAATAGTATATTACTAAGGTGATATGGCAGTGCTTGAGAAAGTAGGAATGGAATGACAGAGAGAAAATAAAATCCAATATGGTAGACATCAAGGTGGAATGATAGAGCATGGAGTAAAGGTGACTAAGATGAAAAGGAATGATAGATGACTAAGGTGAAAAGGAATGACAGAGTGTGATAGAAGGTGACTAAAGAAAAAAATTCTAAGATGGCAGACATCGAGGTGGAATAGCAGAGCTTAAAAGAAAGCTGACTAAAAAAATGAAATTCAAAATTGCAGACATTAAGGTGGAATGACAGAGAAGGAAAAAATTAAATACAAGATAGTGGAAATGAAATTGCAGAGAATGAGACAGTAGGAATGGAATGATAGCATGAGTAAATAAAGTCAAAGATGGCAGACATCAAGGTGGAATGATAGAGCATGAAAGAAACACGATGGAATGACAGACAGCCTAGACGGAATGAGAGAGCATGAAAAAATATATGGAATGATAGAGAATGAAAGAAAGGCGAGTAAGGTGAAAAGGAATGATAGAGCATGAAATAAAGGTGATTAATCAGGAAACAAGATGGTGGTGGAAACATGATGGTAATGTAATTAAAGATGGCGGCCAGAAACAAGATTGTGGCAGAAACAAGATGGTGATGCTATCTAACATGGTGGCCGGAAACAAAATGGTGGCGGAAACAAGAGAGTGATGCAATCCAAAATGGAGGCGTAATTCATCATGTTGGCGATGATATAATACAAGATGGTGGTGAGGTGCCTCCGACACCGATCCTTGATACCTTGTTCCCGTATCGGCTTTTTCTATATACTGTAGTGTATTTACCATATTATTTCGTGTCAATTTACTGCTACTATATAGCCGATGTTCTACACCAATATCGTACTAAATATACACCCACGTTTAAAGGTCAAAATAACTAAGGGTTACTTACTTACACCACTTACACATACAATCACGTTTAAGGTTGAAAATAACCCTTAGCTATTTTCAGCCTTAAACGTGGGTGTATGTGTAAGTGGAGAAACTGCTGCCACTTACATTTAATGTAAAATAACGTGAATTTTATTTCAGTGTACTCAATTAGCATTTGATTCCGTACACTGAAATGCACTAGACTCGATTTCCCATGTTTAGTAAAGTCAAAATATTCCTTCACTAGTGGAAACAAATTCAAGGGAAGAACACTTGNGCCCATCCCAATTCCCCCCTCCCCAATCCCGCCTCTCCAAATCTTGTATTCTTGGTTTCTCTAGCTTGCTTGTATTTTTGTAAAAAGAAAATTCCTAAAGCACCCTTAAACAAAACTTTAGTCCATTCACAGTTACTTTCTACTTTTCTAAAGCCCCGCTGAAGATCTACTGCCAGAATATGCCTCCATCTCATGCAAACAAAGCTAACCANAACAAGTGGTAATTTGGGTCCCTTGGAGTTTGTTATAGCGAAGCTTTACTGTATTTCTTACTAGGCATTACCAACCCACCTACGTACTCTCTGTTTTTAATCATATTAATTATAATTTTAATTTTATAATATAAGTAAAAACTTTATTTAATAAAAAAATTAACTAAATTTGTGTTAATTATAAAACGCTTGTGATAGATGCCATATTTGGGTAATAACCAAACGCGTCATACATGGAATGATTTTTTCAAATGTTTGATTCAATAGGTGTGCAGAAACCGCGAACAGACTATAACTATTTACCTTGCACACCGGTACAAACATAATGACTTAACTACGAACTCGTATTTATATCACAATCCAAATTTTGGCACAATTAAAAATGTGACGTAATTATGAGTTCATAGTTCCCCTGTCTTGTCTGTACTGTATAAGTTTGCTTCTGCATATTTTCTTATTCTTTTGCTATTGCAAATAAGCTTATTTTGCTAAATGATTGACATTTTTTTTCTATAGTTCTCGGTCAATAGCTTTTGTTTAAGGTTCCGCGAAGGCGTCGTCTATATTCGCTCGCAATTATAACTTTCGAAGTTTGTGTTTTCATACCTGTCCTAGGTATGTCGCTTTTATTTTACTACTTAATATGCAGGTTTATCATTAACTCCAGGCACAAACGCCTGTTCGGCCAAATGCCTGCCTGTGATTTGAGACAAAAATTTCCGACCAAACGTTTATTCGGTTAACTGCCGCACCACCTGTGTTCTCTCCTTTAATATTCACGTTAGATCATAGGTAATTTTTTATTTTCTACTTCATTTTCCATAAATAATTGTCTTACAATAGGGATTTTTCCTACTTGTTTCATGCCTGCCGCTTGATAATGTGATAAATTTTAAGAATCACGCTGTGGTCCTTTCTTTATTTGTGTGTGTATAAAACGAGAATAACACATTTTAAATTTGACTGCGATTTTGCGCGGGAAAAAAGGGACACCGCCACGTTGATGTGTCTGTGATGTCACTGTAGAAATGGTTTTCTTAGTTTGCTTGCGAATGCCTTAGCGGGTTACATGTATTATGCTAACTGAAAGATAAAACGCTCGTGATACATAGCATATTTAGGAAATAACCAAACACAACGAACATAAGGTGATTTTTCAAAGATTAGATCTGAAAAGTATGAAGAAACCGCGAATAGACTACGTCAGTAAATTTTGTCAGAAACATCCCTATTTCAAAGTTTCTTTGTAATCCACGGCAACCGGCCGGTAATACGTTTTCATGCTGACGCAAAAATTGGCGAAAACGAAACACGCACAACTAGCTTCATACACACGTTTGCCAAAATAAAACATACTTAATTGTTTACAAAGGAGTTTAAAATTTTTACATTTTGAGATCGTGATAATTTGAAAAATAAAGTACGCACGGGAATAATACTTCGCTTGGTAGTATTATGTAAGGTAATTATTTTAATGGCATGAATAAAAGTGTTATATTGATTTTCCAGGGGAAATCCCTATTTTGTACCTGTAGTTGCGAATAACCCTGCGCATATANTTTTTTTTTTTTTTTTTTTTTTTTTTTTTTTTTTCAGAACAGGCTGCGAACATGTGGTTGTACTCAGTATACACGCCACGAAGATTGAGGCTGATGTGTTTTCTGTTACACCACTGCGTCTACTTGGTAATTAAATGTTAAAGTGTCAGAAGCCATGGCTGTGGTCTTTCACTCGTCGAATGGCTCGTGACAGCGAACTGATCGTTGAAACGCGTCGGCATTACGTCGTAGCGAAGTAGCTTGACAGAGAACTGGGTCGTGGTGTGTTGTATTGTCCACTGGCGTTTCACTGCGTGCTGTCACGTGCGTGCGATGCGGCGAGGGCTCGTAAGCACGAAGGTGACGTCAGGCGGTCACACTTGCGTGACAAGCTGAGCGAGTGCGGCGTTCTCAGTCCAAGGGCCTCCATTGGCAATCGTCGAGATGTGTGACGTTTCTAATGCCGCCTCCCACTGTGAGTTAGTACGATTCTGTGGAATGAGGTCAAAATGTCAGTCGTGTTAAAATTTGTTCGCAGCTTGGTTCCAAGAAATGACTTGCGTAAACATGAACGTTATCTGTGACTTCTAAGCAGCCAAATATCTATCTTACAGACAGATTGGCGTTGGAGGTAATGCTCGCATCAACATAAATATTTGAAAATAAAACTTTTATTAAATATTTACCTTTAAAAAATTGGAAAATTCAAGGTTCGAATTAATCGCAATCATAATAGGTAGTGTAAATAAAAATTAACATTTACAGAGACATTGGTGATTACATGAAACAGAAACGCTCCACAAAAGATACTGGTGTAAAGGTAGGCTATGTAAACGAATAACACATTGATAAATTCAGATAACTCTTGCAGTACAACGTACATTAAAAAAAATTTTAACTTCTAATTGTTGTCGGATGAACTCAGCAAAACATGGCCGCGTTAAGATTGCGCATATATTAAACGTCTTCATGGTTATCTCAGTAACCACTGGTAGTAATTGTGTATGTAATAATTTGTAAATTTTCTATTTCGTTTTGGTTGTATTAAATTTCTTCGCTGTATTAGCAAACTGTGGTAGTTAGAATATTATACCATAAATGATTTGTGTGTCCCGGATTCTTGCAACACGCGTTATTGCCGTATGATATTTTTTCTTAAGTTCCAAGAATTACATTCGCTCTGTATTGTCTGGCGTACGAGACTTCTGCTAATAGATGATGATGTATCATTAATCTCACTGTTACACTATCACGCGGAAGTGTTTTTTGATAGTTGGGGAAAACGTTTTCTGCATGTGGACTAAATTACCTTTGGACTACTTTGCCTATCACGATTGACATCTTCGGAACGTGAGTGTTGGTCTTCTTCAGATGTTTTAATGTCCGACCTCCGTGGACAATACTGTTTAAAGATATTTATTCTTCTGTGAAACAGTGTTTAAACTATAGCGACAACCCTATACCTTTTCTGAATAGATTGCCGTATTAAAACCCTATAATCACCTCTTAAAATTCTGAGGAAACAGAATACGCGCGAACCTTGTTTATGCTACTTTCCATCACAGCTCGAGCAGAAAACGTTTTATTAAAAAAATCGTACAACGTGTCTGAGTGAGGTCTGCTTACGAACAGCATTTAAGAAACGTTACGCGTCTGTATTCGTTTTCCAGTTCCTTCATTTCTCTCTAAAGTATGTTATTGTGATAGTGATAATTGCTCAAACGGGTGTTTTCACGGTAATCTTTAGGTATGAAAATTCCGGTAAAGAACATCAACAGGGATAGGGACGTGCAGCAAACGCCTATTATTATTATTACGTCATAAAATTGCAGGGTCTGCGCTGAAAGTCTCATAGAAGCGCGTTATCGACGGCAAGACTTCACGCCAGTTCAGTGCTTTGCGCGTAGAGGCGATGACAGAGTTGATGCTCACGTCTCGGTCGCCCCTGGCGCTCCCACGATGCAAAATGACTTCAACCAGGCGGCCACCTAAATGCTTTGCTACTCGACTGATACTGATTACGCGTCATTCCATAAGGGTTGGTGCGACTGTACCTCTGAGTGCCGGCATTTATTTGTTTCTTTGTTAACGTAATTAAGTGCTCAACTAATTTTTACTTGTTGGTGTTTGTTATTGGCTGCCTCTCACGTGCAGGTAGTGATGAATTCATGACATTTGATGTCACAAAAACGCAACTGCGATGTGTATCACTAGCCATGTTTCGTGCGAAAGTTTTCGTTTTCCATTGCTGAATGTTACTAGCGTCTAAATATTGTAATGCTCTCGTTACGCGCGACATAAGCCTTTTCAGTAATTAAATAGCTTGTTAGTTTAATTCCGCACAACCTGCACGTCTTATATTTGTACTGCAAACTGACATAACCGTAACCTAACTCGGCACGTAAGGGTATGATTATTTCTTTACGAGGGATTGTCTAACGATAGCGATGCGAAGAACTATAGAACTGTTGGGAAAATAACTTTATAAAGACTCACTTTTGATGGCCGTCCAGTTGTAAGGCTTCGAGACGGTTTTCATAAAATTTCCTAGGACGTGCCGATACACTAGTGAATCTTATCTCTAAAGCTGTTTGATCTGGAAAACATAATTTGTGACATTTTTACGTGCATGTTCTGCACAATAGATACTATCAAAGAATAATGCAGTAACTTGCCCGAACAGGCGCTATTTAAGATGCACGCCGTTTAGCGCCCGAGTCTTAGCCCCTTGCTGTACGATGTCTCAGTTCCATGCTACACTCATTTACAAAAAAAAAGATCAATCTGAAGGTTCCATCGCAGGGGCACGTAAGTGGTACAGGTATATGACATGGTAGTATGTATACAAAAAACATCAAAATGTTGCACCACGCCAAGCATGTATTGCAGAGGACCTACACATACAGGATACACTTAGTAAGGTGTTGAACCACCCGTAGCATGGAGACAGGCGACGATACGGTCGGGCATGGAGGCAAACAGATGTCGTATGTTCCCCTGAGGAAGACCCTGCCACAGGGCGCAATTGACCCTGCAAATCCACCGTAGTTGCCGCTGCCTGAAGCTGCCGTTCAAACTGTTACCGAAGGTTCTTGATGGACGAGAGGTCTGGGGACTTTGCTGGCCAAAAAAGCATGATGATATCACGAAGGCAGGCCAGAGATACCCGTGCTGTGTGAGGCCTGGCATTATTCTGCTGGAAAATGGGGTTGTCATGCATCACCAGGAAGGGGAGAGTACATGATCGCAGACTTTCTTCGACATATTGCCGCACCGTGAGGGTTCCTTCAATCACCACCAGTGGTGTGCGGGTATCTTAGGAAATGGCACCGCACACTATGACACCTCTCATTTGAGGGGGGGAGGTGTGCCGCTCTACAACGAAGCGTGGATCACGGCGCTGGCCAGGACGTCTCTAGACTCGAATTCGGCGGTCTTCTGTATCCAGACAGAACCGCGATTCGTCGCAGCACACCACTCGTCGCCATTCTGCAAGCTACCATGCTGCCCTTCTTGGCAGAAGGTCACACGTTCTCGGCGATGCTCAGGTCGTAATGGCAGACGTCGTAAGTCTTACCGCGACGACGGATCCCGCTCTGTCAGCTGCCTGGGTATGGTACTAGGGGACACAGGCGTATCCCCAACTGCCGTGGCATGTCCCTAGATGGTGCGCAGCGATGCCCGTAGAGTGCTTACTGTGAACAATCTAAATCTAAACACTCTTACAACTACTTTTGTTCTGTACCAGAAACTAAATATTTTTATCACACGAATTTAGGGAGATAACATATGCTTACTGCTATCATTTCAGATATGTCTAAAAACGAAAAAAATATAAGTACGAGAGGTATATCTTTTAAAGGCCCTACTTAAAAAAACTTACGTTTTAGTTTTTTATATTAATGGCTTTTATTATACATATTTCGAAATAATCGCTCTTTACATCACAAGTGCTTGGTAACATGTTTCTTAAAGTATGTGCAAACGTCTTGAAAGGCGCACGAATAGCTGGTGAGATGCCAAAGTTAATTACCAATTAACTAGTTGTGCAAACGTATTGGTGACTTGCATATGCGTACATAAGAATAAAAAAACCACTATAGAGTTTCGCCATTTGCCAATGCCACTGTGTAAACTCTCTCCCTTTCTTGTTCGCAGAAGACGAAGTTCTGCTTTCTGCCTCTAGAAAACGTCAGCAGCACTAATTCCATGAGCACCATCAATCTACGTGGCTGTTAGTGCTTGGTACTCCTGAAGCTACTGGAAGAAGAGAACCAACACCCGCCATCTTGTACTTTGCCTAAAAATAAAAATGTGCGCCTTAAAATGGCGACGCAAAAGCATTAATACTGTCAGGAGAAAATATGAGCAGAGTTTAAAATAAGTTTATGTTGCTGAACAAAATTTTTCCCTTAAAATTATTCCCCAAGATAATTATGCCAGTAGATACGCTTTGGGAAAAATATGGGACTGATCTATAATGTGACACGCAGGAGCAATTACGATGATTTCATGCAAATGACACAACAAACAGTACAGAAGAGAAAGTTGTCTCGTGAATTCAACAACAACACGGCTCATGTTACGCGCATTATGATACAGTTTGTTTTTTTTTTTTTTTTTTTCGCCACCGACTCAGAAGATTGAGCACGCAGTCTCAGATAGTCCATAGCCACGCTTCTCCTCTGCTGGAAAGCACACGTGGGTGCTGAAGTCGAGCTGTTGGTACAGGCTGTCCACGGTAAAATAAGCACCTTTTTAATCAACCTTTGAGAAAAACCACTGCCCGTTAACTACGTAGTTGCTATCGTACACACTGGCGTGCAGGCTCGCAGTTATGTTGGCAGCGAACGAAGGAAAGTAGTTCCAGCCATATAATAAAAATGAGGTATACCGATCTCGCTGACTGCGCACAACCAATCTCCGTGTCCCAAAACTGAACTGCTTTTCTGACATTACGACTAGCAAAAGCGATGTGGATTGAGTTTGGGGTTAGAACACCGTTTAGTAAACAAGTGCTTTGAGATGTTTGTATGCTTTCTCAAACCAATTTTGAATGCAGTTAGATTAAATTTAATTTGGTGAAGTGTTTTTTTTTNGAGATGTTTGTATGCTTTCTCAAACCAATTTTGAATGCAGTTAGATTAAATTTAATTTGGTGAAGTGTTTTTTTTTCTTCATTCATATAAAAGTGCTTGTCTTTAGAAAATTAAAATATAAACATACACATTCATACTGTTTGNTTTTTTTTTCTTCATTCATATAAAAGTGCTTGTCTTTAGAAAATTAAAATATAAACATACACATTCATACTGTTTGCCATGTAACTTTGACAGTTGTGTTCCTTTGGGGTAGGTCAATTTTGGGTACATGCGAAGAAGACGAATAAGCGGATGCTACATCTTTTTTTCAATGGTTCCAACTAATGATGTATTGCTAGTGTAATATTTAAATTTATAGCAAATCAGGTTAGTATTTTTTTGCTTTACACACATTAAGAGTACGAAAAAACTCGATAGTAACAAATTTTGGTGGCTAACAATTTTACGTTTTCTCACTTCACTGGTGGCTGAATAAAGTCATTAGTACCACGGCGGAATTATACAAAATGAGGAGGAAAGTATATCTTGGGCAGGGCATTCAAAAGTGCTTATTAACCGTAAACAGCCTATAGTTGTGGAGAGAGCCACCGTCACGTGCCGAGGAGGAGCAGCTGCAGGGCTGTGCAGAGCGCGGCAGTTGGCAGCAGTGCGCCGGAGCCGTTGCAGCCGTCAGTGCTGCACGCGGAGCAGTGCAGAACCTCCAGGTCCTCGGTGCCCGGGGACACTGTGTCGCAGACGGCGCTTTCATTCACCGCCCAGTCGCACATCCTCGTGACAGTCGGGCTGCGGTCTTCTGCAACAACCAAACCACCACAGTATTTGACAACAGGGTTGAGATTTACTCTCAGTTCATAGCTTCATGTTCTACATTTAACACGTTTCGAATTCTTCCTTTACTTAAACTCAGAGATTTCATGTCGAGCGAGAATGAGCCTCAAGGGCCTGCCACAATTGAGCAGATGCGTCTGTCTAACATGTCCGAGCTGACTGACCGTGTTGTCGCCGATACAGCATTTTGATTTGTCCATTGACCTGTGACGTCAGATGCTGATGGTGCAGACGTGATGTGAGGTGCTAACCGCCTGGAGATGGCCAAACTTTATCTTTCGAGGTCAGGCAGGACGGACTACACCATCAGTATCTGACGTCATCAGCGCTGAGACCAATGAGAAGCCTTGTTTATACACACAAAAGAGACGGCGCGCGAAAAGGCACGACGCGAATATAATCTATATAATGGCTAATAGATTCGTTTTGTTGTTTCGATATGAAGAACTGGGCTCTTTGCTAAGTGATGCAGTGTGGCTAAGATTCTTTTTTATATCATATCAGTGACAAGCAGTACAATAAAAGGGAAGAAATGTCAAAACAGACAGCAAATGGTAACATAGAATTGTAAGTAAAAATGGTGACATGTTTTCTCGACTGTATCCACCAGACAGCCTCGTTGTAGCACGCAAGGCCCATTGTATCGGAAATCTGCGTGGACTGGCAGCACGGTCGAACGGCTAAGACAGACGCATATTCACAATTGTGGCAGGGTCTTTAATGGGACCGTTTTGGTAAATTCCCCCAACGAATCTGGTTTAAGAGGATTCATCACATTTGCAAAAACTACATTGCACACAATTCAGAATTGCGTGATAGTGTACGTAAAATATTTCAAGCAAAAATTAATTGTAGCGGCAGGTCTACAGAAAATATTTCAATTAATGAATTTAATGAAAAACCTCTCTAATTTATATCTGTAATTTAATTTTTTATGTGGGTTAGAAGAAACCATTTTTCAGGTATATTCGGCATTGTTTTCGAAAGTTCCGACTTAATATTTCTTGAGTTGTGTCCTTCAGAAGCATAGTCCTACTGTTATTTAATAGTTTTCTTGTTTTTTTCCCCAATGTTTCCGTTAACAGTTTTGAGAAACTCGATTATTACGAAGACACTGCACACTTTACTAGCAGGACGTGTCTCAGGCGGAAGGAACGAGGTGTGAGCCAGAGAAGAAGGTGACAGAGACATGTCGATTAGGCTATTCACGGTAAAGTGAGCACTTCTTAAAGTTCTCCTAACAGGCTTTAACAACTAATAAATATTTCTTTGCAGCCTCAGACGTTTGAGAGTGGTGAGATGTAGAAACTATGTTTATAAGTCACATGGAAACGTTTATGTTAAAAATTATTGGAATGGAAATTGGCTAAAAGGAAAAATCTAGCAGGGCCTTAAAAATTGCTCACTTTACCGTGAATAGCCCATAGAAACTATTTTGCAGGTGGACTTAATGATAGTATTGACTGTAAGGAGTCGATGTGCTCGCAGTTTGCCGCTTATTCGCATGCAAAAACATTTTGCATGTGATGAATCCTCTAAAATTTGAAAACAAAATTACTTATCAACCAGTGTGAAACACGATAATGAAATCGGAAAGTAATAACAGTGATTTTTATACGTAAAAAAATCGAGGAAGACGCAATCATGGTGATATTGACTTCAAAATTAATTTCTGCCTTTCCGAATAGCAGGGCCCATAGATTTCTGGAGTTGTGCGAAGATAGTTTTGGCGTTACATTCCAAAAAGTAGTTCAACGATCACTTAATGATTTTGTTTGAAAAAGTCACGCTTAAACTGAAGAAATTCCTCACACGACGTGATTGTAAACTTCACCCCAAACATTTTACTTGCCAAATTCTGTTCTTGATTTAATGTTCCGGGAATTCGCGNGACGTGATTGTAAACTTCACCCCAAACATTTTACTTGCCAAATTCTGTTCTTGATTTAATGTTCCGGGAATTCGCGCACTGCGAAACTTTTCCATAACCCTTAAGCAAAATAATAATGCACGTGAGATTACTTAAGGAATTGTGGAGCGTCAAGAAAGCTTGTCAACTTTTATGTTTCATTTTGTTTCTAAACTTTAACACTTACATTTTTATTTTGCAAAAAGTAAAGATTAATAAAGTTTTTTGAAGATTTCATAATGTGACAGTATTCTCTGAGAAAGTTGCGTTGAATTTCTCTAGAAGAAACATTTACCTTTAAAATGAATCCACTGAGAAGGAATTTCTTTAACTTTGATTTCCCATTTAAACTCAGTGGCTGCGGGCTTGGNCCTTTAAAATGAATCCACTGAGAAGGAATTTCTTTAACTTTGATTTCCCATTTAAACTCAGTGGCTGCGGGCTTGTTAGGGGGAAGGTATCGCCGCCATATTTGATTTACGTGTTTTCCTGTATAACTGGATTTCCAGATTCAATATTTAAAAACCGAGCTCGTCAAGGCGCAAGGAATATCGTAACAGTTATCTAGAAATCCGGCTTCTTTTTCTCACGTGCTTCGTTTGACATCTGTAACTGTAATCTAAGGTTCCCGATTATTTAAAAAATTTGCGCCATCTTAAGATTTAATTTTTAATGTCCAATCATGAACTTTAATTACAAATATTTGTAGAAAAATTCAAGATATATAATACTTCCTCTTTAAGTGGCCCGCCTGCCTGATCAGGTCTACCATCGGCTCCACCCACAAGGCTCTGAACTGGTGTGCAGTGTTTCCGTAGTCCTTCTGTAACTATGGAACTTCAAGCAGTCACCCCTATGATTTTATTGGTGGAACGTCTGTGCCAAGGTTCAATGCAGGCCCCTCGAGTACTTTTGTATGTGTCTTATTCAAACATTCTGAGAAATAGCGCTTTGAAAAAGCCGTTTTAGCAATTCCGAATTGGTGTTTATAATGTGCGTGATGTCTTGATAGTAACCGACAGGCATAGTCTGAAATGCGTATTATTTTCGTAGACAAACAAACATATTTGACACACGTTTAATAGATTCTTCAGAAAACCCAGATTTCAAACACTGCAACGCAGTTCAAACGCCAGGCAGACAGGCCCCTTAACAGTTTGGGGACTGTTAAATGAGTACTTTTGAAATCAATCTTTAAAAAATGGACACGTGGTGGCAATCGCCAAGTTAATTTGGTAACGACTCAATGCAATTACGTTGAATTAAAATTGTTGGGTAAATATTTGTGAATACTGAAATGATTTAAATTTCTTTCTGGAGTTTTTTTTTAACGCCCATAAGTGTAAGATTTACTAAATTCAAATAATTGTATATGCTTTTATAGCAATTTTAATGTTTCACTTGACCGACGCATGAACAAGGTGATCAGGCCCTCGACAACGTCGACTCCGCACATGGCGGAAGCATGCACGGCGTGCACACGAGTAGACAGGGGCTCTCGAAAGTGCTCGGGTTCACCGCGAAGAACCTTAGAGGCGGGTTGACGGCGTGGACTCACTGAGCTGCTTGACCTTCTTGCAGAAGGACCTGCCGGGGGAGCTGGGCCTCGTCACGTTGCCGCAGTCCACGGCGTGCGCCTGGCCGCGGAGGGTGAAGGGGTCGCCGCAGCTCTGCGACACGCTCCTCGACGTGAAGCACGAGTAGCACTTCAGGGCGACTCCTGCAACCAACACATATATATATATTACTAACTACTCTAAAACTAAGTGTTATATGAGCCCGCGGTAGGGACGGTAGTTAAGTGCGTCTCAGGGCTAAGCCCCATACTCCTACAAGGGAAGGAGTATCATGCAAAGAGACATGCATCACGGTAAAGAGGGATTGTGCTGCCATGGCCAGATTGTGGCCATGACAACCTCCCTAAGTGTACTTATAGCTAAACTATAATTAGAAGAGAAAGGGAAAAACCGGCATAGTCACCGTAAAAACCCTTTCGACAGGAAAGAATTTACAAATTGTTTCATGCATTATTATGTTTAACAGAAAATGCTACAGGAGACAGAGGATAGGAACTATGCTCTTTATTATGATAGGATAAAAGTGCTAGGAGAGAGGGGGCAGGAACTTTTCTTCAATTGGCGCTGGGTTTAACCAGAGTAACACTTGCACATCACTCTGGTGGGGGGAGAGCGCAATTGGGCAGGTCCCCCCCGAACCAGCACACCGTCCTTGCTCACTGCTTTTATACTGTATATAGCCCACTCGCTTTACTGAAGCCCTGCTCAAGTCCTAATTCCAGGGTATCCCTCCGCCCCCATACAAACAAAACTTGAGCAAGTGTGGATCATTACACCAAATTCGTGCGCAGTCACTGTAATAGTATTTCGTATGAGAACTACGTATTACCAACACATATTTTTTCTAACTGTTTCTATTCATATTAATTATAAATGTAATATAATAATTGATAAATACAATAAAGGTAATAGTTTAATTAAACAAAAATAGGGCACTGTTATGTTAACACAAGTTCAAAACGCTTTTAACACGTGACATGTTTAGAAAACAACCAAACACGTAATTCATGGTGTGATTTTTTCAAAGGTTTGATTCAAGAAATGTGAAGAAGCAGTGAATAGACTATAGAAACCTGAGACACGCACCATACAGCCAGTAATTCACTCGAGGGGGGGGGGGTATTCCCGCAATTTTGGATGTACGTATATTCCACCGTTACTTAATTTCCCCGATTCAACATTTGAAAACCAAGCTGGTCGAGACACGGGGAACATCGTAACATTTGTTTCGAAATCCAGCTGATTTTTCTCACGTGATTCCTTTCGCATCTGTAACCGTAATTAAAGGTTACCTCGTTATTTAATGATTTCTATCCCACATGGGGAGTGGGGAATGGAGAGATTTGGGAGGCTCTTAACATCGATGTCTTGAGACCCGATGAGTATGAAGCGAGGTGTGTATGAAGCGGCGCCAGAATGCAAGGGTGGGGGAAACGGAAGATCCCCGAGAAAACCAACCGACCAGCGACATCGCCCTGCGCGATTCCCACGTGCGAAAATCCGGGGAGCGACCCCGTCTGGAATCGAACCACGTTCGCCTTGGTGAGAGGCGAGTAGTCTGACCATTACACCACCGCGGCTCCTTGCTTATGGGAAAATATGAAAATATACAGCATCTGAAACCGTGAAAACTTCAAAAATCATGTTAAGTAGTCGTTTATGCCATGTGAAGCTTTGATTTTTAATGTCTGGTCATGAAGTTTGATTACAAAGATTTTTAAAAATATCCAACCGACTATACAATATGTAGAACTCAATAAAAGTAGTCCACACTCTACTAAAATTGTCAGAAAAACACGATTTATGTTGCATATGAAAAAAAATAGTGCATATAGTTTGCAACAATAAAAATATTTTGCATCAAAATGCTTATTTTTTGTGTTTAGTATGCCAATGAGAGTAATTTTTTGATCAAAATTTAAGTGTAATTAATTTCTAGATGCTTGAAAAAGCAGCATTTTTTAATCCTTCATCAAGCAAGTATAGAAATGGAATTGGAAAAGGCATATGGTTATGTCTAAAGGCTTATCATGGGACGGCTCATAAACTAACTTACCTAACCCAAAACTAATACCCATGCCTTACCTGGGATTCGAACCCAGAATCTCTTGCACCGTGGACCAGCGGTGCACCAACTGACTGCGCTATATTACTTACTATGGTTATACGTAATTAAAAATAAGTAATAGTGTTTACAAATATGTCTTAGTATTTAATTTAATGAACATCCATTTCACCCACGAAAATTATCATTTTTATAACTAAAAGAAATATACATAAAATGAATTATTAAAAATGTTTGTAAACATTATTACAAAATGTTGATTGAATACAACCATATTAATTATTATTGCTCGCTCTTGCTGGCGTGGGGTTTCTTGTGTGCTTTGTAAAGCATCCGAAATGGAAATACGGTTAAATTGTTATTAAAAATAAAGTTTTACTAGTGCAAAACCGCTACAATTTGTATGCCTCAGCATTGAATGGTTGCTTTGCCACTGGAACTGTAACTGGGTTACTGAAACATAAATGTGGCCGTTGAAAAGTGTCAGTCAGCAAAAAAATCGCTGTAAGTAGCCCTGCGTTTATAATATTTATTATTCTGTAAAATTGTGTTTTAAACTACATAAAGTGACAATGCAGTGTATTTTCTGAGCATATTGCCGTATTAAAACATTATATGTAGTCACCAATTTAAATCCTGAGGAAACAGAACACACCCGAAGCTTGTTTGTGCTATTTTATATCGTCGACCCAATACTTCCTTGAGACGTTTAACATTGTTTACTTGGGATTCACCTTTCTGCAGTTCTTCTGACCGAGTTGTAACGCAACTTTACTGGTGTGCTAAAATTAAGGATGGGGCAGGTTTACATGTAACGTCGAGCAGCAGTGTTTCGTATAGGTGCAAAGATTTCCGTACCATCGTCGAGATGTAAGAGTAGGGGAAAGGCGAACAACATCGATCAAGAATTGAATAACAAGGATGTAAAATGACCTTTATTAAAAAGTGGGTTCCGAGAATAGTAACACAGAATACAGAAACGTCCTTGTGTGACAGGCGGCAGGCAAGGAAAATGTATTCTTCAATAGGAGATGAGGTCACCCCTGACTGCGATGCAGGATGTGCACCGACCGTTAATGTTCAGCATGAGGTCGAGAGCTCTTGAGGCATCACGTCCCATTCCTCTTGTAGCGCCTGTTATAGTTGAGGAGTCGTTGCTGGCGGCTGGCGACGTGCCGCCAGGCGTCTCTCGACAATGTCTGACATGTGGTGATCGATGGGATTCAGATCCGTGGACCATGCGGGTCGGTCCATGAGGCGAGTATCTTCACTCTCCAACAACTCAGCAATAACCGCTGTACGACGAGGTGTAGTATAATCATCCATAAACTGTTCACGGTAGAGTGAGCACTGTTTAAATCCCTCTCATTAAAAATAATAAACAATAAATATATTTTATTTTAGCCTTGCACGTAAACTTTCGAGTGCGGTGGAATACACACACTGTGTTTATTACGTACACGATAATGTTTATTCAAAAAGGTAGTTAAGGGATAAAAATTTCTGAAAAGAAAAAGTAACTAGGGCCTAAAAAGTGCTTACTTTACCGTGAACAGCTTACATGAGAAAGAACTCGGGGCCCACAGCACAATGGACAAGACGCACGAGGGGAAGGAGAATCTCGGTACAATTGTGGTCACCAGTGACTGAACTTCTTTGGAAGACATGGTGCTCCATGCGGTCATAAAACACTGTGCCTCCCAAAACCAGAACTCCGTGGTGCCTCTCGACGATGTTGGAGAGGTGTTTGCGTGTTCCCCGCTCTCCCCATATATACGGACGTTCCGGAATCGCTAGTGAGTCTAAATCGACTTTCATCAGTAAAGAGCACTCGACCTCATTGCTGAGTTTCCAGGTCCTTGTATTCCCGGCACCGCAGCAAGCGTCGTCTCCGGNCAGGTCCTTGTATTCCCGGCACCGCAGCAAGCGTCGTCTCCGGTGGGCACGTGTTATGGCACACACTATACTGGTCTCTTAACGAACGGACTACCTGTGTGCAGTCTCCTGGCCATTGTAAAGCGTGATATCGGGTGTCCAGTATTGCGTTGCGTGCGTCCTGCGATTTCGCAATCTGTCTGACGTCGATATATCATCGCTTGTAGGACAATATACCGGTCTTCCTTCGTCGTGGTTGCTCGAGGGCAATCACTACTACGTGTCCTTACAGATGTCCCTGTCGTTCGAAATGCCGTGCAAGTTCATGACACGACGATGTGTGCGATCCAGAAGTCCTCGGGCACACTGGCCACACGTCGACCTCCTTCACACTTCCCAATGATTCGACCTCGGGTAAAGTCATCTAGATATTGCTTAAGTGACTGTTTGTCGGATATAGAAACATCAGACAGTGACGTGGCATCGTTCAACAAGATGTGCACTGTGCGGTAGGTTCCGCTGTAATTCTGAGCATGCAGCGCGCTCGGGCTTTATAACATTACTCAAACGAAACTAACAGTACTTCGTACCCAAAATTCTGTATAAACTGATGCGTGAACGAATGAAAATCATGAGCAGTTTAATTAGATACACCTGCCATGTTGGCGAATTTGCACTGTCACCATCCAGTCGAATGCAATTGTGCCCAACCACGCGTGACTAAGATATCGTCATACCCTATACTGAGTAAGTCGAGCACAGAGTGGGGAAGAAACAATATCTCAACGCATTTTATCGTAGCCAGATGTAAGAAGCACTCCATCTCCGGCATCATGCAGGCACTGGGATTTCCAAGGGCCATCGTGTCAAGAGTGTCAAGAGTTCGCGGATTCGGGGTGAAACCACCGCCGCCAGGGACAACTGCCGTGGAGTGTAACGTATCGATGAGAGAAGTCGTCTTCGGCTATCTATGGTTGGTGACAGCGGTGCAGCACATCACTCGTCAATTCAATGCTGGACCACAACGACCTGTGAGCAGCCATGCCATCCAGAACCATCAGTTCTTCTATATACACAGTAGAATTTGTTTATCAGTTCAACGACAAATGTATCAACTGATGAAAACATGTAAATAAAAAAACGTATGCTGCTTGACCCACCAGCTGATTACGGAAGGGTACATAAGCCAAAAGTAAAAATACACGCTACTTTCGCCGAACTTGATGTCGTAGCTAGAATGGGGTGTACATCGTGCTCTAACATAGTGGGCCCTAGGCGATCTCCTGATTGGTTTTCCGTCAGTTCTTCGCCCTTAATTTTTGCACATCGTTGTACGATATAATCAAGAAACGCACAATGTTGTTCTCTTTGTAAAAGCATAGGGTTTATTAGTTAAGGGTGAACAAACGGCACGCCACGATTTGATCACGTGATTTGAAAGTCCTACAGCATTTTGTGAGCTAATGTCTACATGCATAGAGACTATAATCAGCCTGTCCATTTCTCTAATCTGTGATTTGACAAGAAATAAGTCGGCAAGGAAAATAAATAAAATAAAAAACGGAGTGAATCGTATACTACCATATAATCGTTTTGCTTAAGTTTGTATGTAAAAAATGTAGCAATAAAAATACGTACATATATGTTTTAGTATACATAGACTCAGAAACTCCAAAATATTTCGGGAGATGATTACTTGTGCAAAATGACGAAGTCATTTGCAATGTAATTTATACCCTACCTCAATTCCTAAGGGCGTATACGCCCTTGAAAATTGAGTTTAGAAATAATATATTGCAAAATATTGGAAACGGCGTGGAATTAAATTAGGATTCATTGTATAATGTTTAGTGTTTTCTACATATTCAACTTATGAAAAAAAATCGGTGTTAACACTTTCCGCCTTCATAAAAATAATAGGGATGGTCACCTTCTAATTGCATACAATTGTTTTGCTTTCAATTTTTATGTAATTTTGATGTCGTATTGTTGAGCAGGAAATCCTACTTAATAAGCAAAAGCCTCTTGTGTCAAGTGCCTAGGACTCACAGTTTATTTTTAAAACTCACACGAAGTATTCAGCGGCGTTTATAAAATTTTGCAAAAATACTNTGCCTAGGACTCACAGTTTATTTTTAAAACTCACACGAAGTATTCAGCGGCGTTTATAAAATTTTGCAAAAATACTGTTTATAAACTCAATTTTCAAGGACTTATATCTTTCTTAGGACATGGGCTAGGTTACAAGTTGCATGTGTATATTTCATTTCCCACAAGGAACTACCTTCCGTAATATTTCTGGTGAGTTTCCGGACATTCTGTATATATATACTTGGTTTTAGAAACCAGTTGCAAGTTCAACGTCTCAATGTAATGTTTGATTAATATATGAACACCTTGAATGAGGAATACCGTACTTGCACGTNTGCCTAGGACTCACAGTTTATTTTTAAAACTCACACGAAGTATTCAGCGGCGTTTATAAAATTTTGCAAAAATACTTTTTATAAACTCAATTTTCAAGGACTTATATCTTTCTTAGGACATGGGCTAGGTTACAAGTTGCATGTGTATATTTCATTTCCCACAAGGAACTACCTTCCGTAATATTTCTGGTGAGTTTCCGGACATTCTGTATATATATATACTTGGTTTTAGAAACCAGCTGCAAGTTCAACGTCTCAATGTAATGTTTTATTAATATATGAACACCTTGAATGAGGAATACCGTACTTGCACGTGNTGCAAGTTCAACGTCTCAATGTAATGTTTTATTAATATATGAACACCTTGAATGAGGAATACCGTACTTGCACGTGGCAGTACTAGAGGGCTACGTATGCGAAGACAATAGTCCAGTGCTTTGGAGCAATCACAAACAGGGTACTTATTGGCACTCGAATGTCTGAGGGGCATTGCAGTATTTGCACACCTGGAAAGGGAGTATCTTGTAGTTTTCTGCGCTATTCTAGCTCTGAGGTTGTTTTGGACGATACTGACATGCCTGGACGGCGTAGGCACGCACCGCTCGTAATAATGTTATATAATATGAGCCTCCGTGAGGCCAGACGGAATGACGGAGAATTGCATAACACGTTGGCCTAGAGAAGAGTCAGCAATCCATCGTTGTTGGCCCTGTCGGTCCATAGACTGAATAGGTAAGGTAGACATATTTCATTTTTCTGCGCGCGTCCTAAACTTTGCCTCGCGATTTGCCAACATTACTGTCAAAATCATGTGATCTAACAGTGAAGCGACGTTCGTTTCGATTTGGTCTTCAGTAGATTTACGATTTTATAAAAAAAAGAAAAAAAGCATTTTCACGACAAATTTTATTACATACTTGTTGCATTAAAACTCGGCCGTTAGATGTGGACTAGCATTTCAAAGCACGTTTCGCGTAAACAGTATAAGGTTATTCACGTGGTTTTGACAGCTCCGGTGGCACAGCAACCATTCAATGCTGAGGCATACAAATTGTTAACTGCGCAGCTGTTTTGCACACTCTATCCTTCATTTATTCCACGCGATGGCAATAGCAAGGGGGCAGCCTATGTTTTCACATTGTTAAGAGTGTCGCGAATGAAAATAAAAAGAGAAATACATCCGGAAGGTATTGCATACTCATTCGCTATTATACGGCCAGTATTATTAAATTAAGTAAGATTAAAAATACAGCCGACAGAGACAAAGAAAAGACGGATGCAAAGTCTCCAACGTTTATAAACTTCTTGAAAATTCAATTTAGATACTGAAAGCAAAATTCGAAAACGAGGAATATAAAAAAAAANCAACGTTTATAAACTTCTTGAAAATTCAATTTAGATACTGAAAGCAAAATTCGAAAACGAGGAATATAAAAAAAAACCTTTTTTGTTTACTTTTAATACATCCAAGTTGTCTGAGTTGTGTTTAGTTCTTAGTAAATCCCTAACCTGTAAACAAGGTAAATATTTTCATTATCTGAGTTGCCCATTTTCAAACAGTGTTACGTCCGTGCTAAAAAATGTTGGACAATCAGAAAAAAACTGTTATAAACAAAGCATTGCACGTAGGTGTGTAGCTATTTTTTTTTAATTGTATGTCAATCATAGAGGAAAGAGTGCAATGCCATATTAATCAACACATTTGCATCTGCGTTATTTTCGACAGTGCGATTAATTAAGGAGTGTTGTTAAGATATTAATGGGCCTTTTGTAAAACTCTTATATTGGAATTTAGAAATTATTGCATATTTAAAACAATAAAACCAATTTTAATTACAGCTAACTCCGATACATGGAAACACAGTGTTGGGTTATTGATTTAAATAAAATTTTTATAAGAATATATTTCTACATTGGATAAACACGTACACGTATTATGAATAGATGTTGTTTTAATCATCATAGAACATTAACCAATTTTGATCCCAACGACATGTTTGTGGCACTCAAAATCAAGAAAACAATAACACATGGATTGCATCGACCTGCTGCAGTAATCACACACTCAAAATTATTGTCTCATTCTGTTACCCATGTCTTCTTTATTAACATGTTTAACAGTCTTGTAAAACATTGACACTTTGGACTAACAATAAAGAAGTATTACAAAGAAATGTGAATTTTTTTTTTTAGCCACTGAAAGTCATAAAAAACAAGGCTTAAATTTGAATTGCATCGTCTTCATCTGGAACTACATCAAAGTCAGTATCATTGGCTTCTACTTCTGTAGTTTCTTCATTAGCTCGTATAACAGTTTTGTAATACATTGGTCTTTCCACACTTTCCCATTGTTCGCCAAAATGTGTTGTCAACAACCTGCGTACATCTTCCTGTTTAGGTCCTCCAATTTAAATACCCTCAGCTATGATTATCAGCTTTAGATTTGTGAGACGCTTCCCCCTCTTTACAGTGCTTTTCGGTTCTCCAACATCTATTATGAAATTTTGCTCTCTCTGGCCAACAACATTCCAATCTTTGGAGCATGTCAGAATCCTCTTTTTTAACTTTTTAAATTTGAACTGCTACGAGGTTGGTNCAACGTTTATAAACTTCTTGAAAATTCAATTTAGATACTGAAAGCAAAATTCGAAAACGAGGAATATAAAAAAAAAACCTTTTTTGTTTACTTTTAATACATCCAAGTTGTCTGAGTTGTGTTTAGTTCTTAGTAAATCCCTAACCTGTAAACAAGGTAAATATTTTCATTATTTGAGTTGCCCATTTTCAAACAGTGTTACGTTCGTGCTAAAAAATGTTGGACAATCAGAAAAAAACTGTTATAAACAAAGCATTGCACGTAGGTGTGTAGCTATTTTTTTTATTGTATGTCAATCATAGAGGAAAGAGTGCAATGCCATATTAATCAACACATTTGCATCTGCGTTATTTTCGACAGTGCGATTAATTAAGGAGTGTTGTTAAGATATTAATGGGCCTTTTGTAAAACTCTTATATTGGAATTTAGAAATTATTGCATAGTTAAAACAATAAAATCAATTTTAATTACAGCTAACTCCGATACATGGAAACACAGTGTTGGGTTATTGATTTAAATACAATTTTTATAAGAATATATTTCTACATTGGATAAACACGTACACGTATTATGAATATATGTTGTTTTAATCATCATAGAACATTAACCAATTTTGATCCCAACGACATGTTTGTGGCACTCAAAATCAAGAAAACAATAACACATGGATTGCATCGACCTGCTGCAGTAATCACACACTCAAAATTATTGTCTCATTCTGTTACCCATGTCTTCTTTATTAACATGTTTAACAGTCTTGTAAAACATTGACACTTTGGACTAACAATAAAGAAGTATTACAAAGAAATGTGAATTTTTTTTTTTAGCCACTGAAAGTCATAAAAAACAAGGCTTAAATTTGAATTGCATCGTCTTCATCTGGAACTACATCAAAGTCAGTATCATTGGCTTCTACTTCTGTAGTTTCTTCATTAGCTCGTATAACAGTTTTGTAATACATTGGTCTTTCCACACTTTCCCATTGTTCGCCAAAATGTGTTGTCAACAACCTGCGTACATCTTCCTGTTTAGGTCCTCCAATTTAAATACCCTCAGCTATGATTATCAGCTTTAGATTTGTGAGACGCTTCCCCCTCTTCACAGTGCTTTTCGGTTCTCCAACATCTATTATGAAATTTTGCTCTCTCTCTGGCCTACAACATTCCAATCTTTGGAGCATGTCAGAATCCTCTTTTTTAACTTTTTAAATTTGAAATGCTACGAGGTTGGTNTACAACATTCCAATCTTTGGAGCATGTCAGAATCCTCTTTTTTAACTTTTTAAATTTGAACTGCTACGAGGTTGGTGGTTTTAGAACATCGTTCGCTGCTGATGTCCAGTCATAGACAGATAAATCATCTCTTAGATGAATGACAGATCCAAATTTGCTAATCACATATTCATATTCCATAGGGTCAACAATTTCTGGAATCTTCTTCACAGCGCGCTCAATTTTTCCAATATACGCGATCTGGTGGCATGAAGGAATGATGACCAACTATGGGAAACAACAAAAATACTTNGCTCAATTTTTCCAATATACGCGATCTGGTGGCATGAAGGAATGATGACCAACTATGGGAAACAACAAAAATACTTCCTTCGGTGACTGAGGAGCTTCCTCGCCAAACCACTTAGATATCATAGCAATTACATTTTTGTTTCTGTTTTGTCCAACACGCCCATCAGCAAAAATAAGGATGCAGAAAATATCCACCAAGTCAGTAATCTGTAGGCGATGATACAAGGCAGAGGCTATCTCGTTTGAGCCTTTTTTTGAACCTATCTTCAGTCCAAAGATAAGAAAACGTGTTCCTAACGCTTTGAGAATCATGAGATGATCCCTGACAAATTGTGTAATTATATAAATACAGCTGGCGTGAGTAATATGCAGCTTGGTCTTGAACTTTAGGCAAAACCAAATTCATCTGGCAATCATACACTGGAGAGCAAAAAAAAAAAACTGGTATAGGCGTGCGTATGCAAATAACAGAGGTATGGAACCAATCAGAGTAACGCGATGCGGTCGGCAGCTAGATCGGTTACTGCTGCTGCAATTGCAGGTTATCAAGATTTAAGTATTTTAAAAACGTCTAGGAACATCTGCCTACATCACTGAATGTTCACTGTTCGGNGGCAGGTTATCAAGATTTAAGTATTTTAAAAACGTCTAGGAACATCTGCCTACATCACTGAATGTTCACTGTTCGGCCCCCGCGTTTTTTTGGCAGATTATATTTTGTTTTTACTGATTTGTCAAAAGAATCACTGCCGGATCGTTTACGGGCTGGTGTTACAACTGTTACATACTTTAAAATAAATTCATTTTGTACCTGCCTGACAGGTTCCTGGTAAAATTTCTGGTTGCTTCGTCTTACATCTTGCTGTGATTTTTCAGAGCATTTGAATCGTGCGCTTTGAGGATGGTTGCAATTACGATGCTTCGGGAAACACGTAGCAGAATATTTGGAGCAATATTAATCGTATTACATTAGAAAAAATAAACACAATATGAGTGTTATTTTGTGTAAACTGTTCTTAAAACAGGATCAAACAGATACTAACCTTATTATTTTCATTTTGTTTCTTTTCCACTATTTTTCATTCTTCTTTATTTTCGCGACTACTCTGGTTCTGCAGGTAGTACATTACTTTCAGTAGCTGCCAATATATTATGTTCATTTTACCTTACAATTATTAATAATAAAGTAAATGCCAAGAAACTCTCCTTAAAACCACGAAAGCATTATCACAATAACATTGCCTTGACATCTGATACACACTATTTACAACATTGGCACAAACACAAAATTTCTCTTCACATCCATATTATAAACACAAAATTTATCTTCGCATAGTTAAAATAATTTCCAGTACATTGGCAGAAACGGAGTCTGTACCCTACTGTGTCCACACCGTATGGAAAATGTAAAACAAAGAACAGGTTACATAACTATGACATTACACAGTATGCAGCAGTAAATGATAATATCAATATGTTTTACATTGGACATAACATGCTTTTCAAACATATTCAGGATTGGACAAAGCACGATTTGCTTCTGTATCGCTGAAAGACATAACATACTTTACACCTGTAGGCAACTTTCTTGTTTTTCCAATGAAGGACTTTCCAAGAAATAAAATGTAATAAAACACATTTCCATTTTTTTTGTGGGCAAAAAAAATGTTTGCAAATGGGGCAACTCGTTGTTTGCAACCGCCCATTCGACGTAACAAAATGANTTTTTGTGGGCAAAAAAAATGTTTGCAAATGGGGCAACTCGTTGTTTGCAACCGCCCATTCGACGTAACAAAATGAAGTCATGTCATTACTGGACTCTGTAGCAATGTAGCAAAATCAAGTGCAGTCACCTACATACGATCTTCACGTGCACTCTGCTTGTTTGCGTATTTAACAGTGTGAAAGGCTGGTTTTAGAAGGTTAAGAATCACACTTGCAGAACTGCATTCTTGAGTTCACTTAAGAATAAATATATTTTCTAAGAAAACCGCGCGAATGCCTCAAGAAGCACGCTGCATCGCAACTCACTGGTTAGGCAGCGGAAGTCCGTTCTTACCCCAGCTTCGCCACAGGAAGAGTTTCCGGCAAACAGAATTTGGCCATGACCTGCTGCAGTCGTCGCATGTTACTTACTTCTGTGAAATTACTCCTGCAGACTCAATCTATCGAGCGTGCTGTCGCACGAATACCTCGTTTCTCTAATTCGTAAAACAATTGACCCAATTGACCGCTTGACTATCGTCGAAGCCAGGTATGATTCTCTGTGTCCCTTGAATATTGNTATATCGAGCGTGCTGTCGCACGAATACCTCGTTTCTCTAATTCGTAAAACAATTGACCCAATTGACCGCTTGACTATCGTCGAAGCCAGGTATGATTCTCTGTGTCCCTTGAATATAGGCTGATTATTGTCTGGCGCCAGTTCTCTGTTCCAACGAACAGACGCATGTTATCTTCTGCCATAGCCTCGTCACAGAGTACTAAAGAGTGCAGAGGTGAAGCAACCGCCTATATGGTCCATGCACGGTTACTTCACACTTTTCTGAAGCCTTGCTAAAGTTCTACTTCCAAAATATTCCTCCGCCTCATGCAAACTAAGTTTAAAAAAGTCTGGAAAATTACATCAAAAGGACAACACGCCGCATTCGTGCACACTCGCTGTAATATTTTATATAATAACTATTTCTTACTAGGCATTACCAACACGCCTATTTTTTCTCGCTCCTTTTTCATGTTAACTGTAAATGAAATATTATAATTAATAGATAAAACATAAATGAAATTTCAATTTAACCATACATTTTATGTTAACAGAAGTACAAAACGCTTGTGAGACGTGGCATATCTAGGAGACAACCAAGCACGTCATACATGTGGTGATTTTTTCAAAGGTTTGATTCGAAAAGTGCGAAGAAACCGCGAATAGACTATACCGCGAACTCCAGCTGCACACGCCNTTTTGTGGACAAAAAAAAATGTTTGCAAATGGGGCAACTCGTTGTTTGCAACCGCCCATTCGACGTAACAAAATGACGTCATGTCATTACTGGACTCTGTAGCAATGTAGCGAAATCAAGTGCAGTCACCTACATACGATCTTCACGTGCATTCTGCTTGTTTGCGTATTTAACAGTGTGAAAGGCTGGTTTTAGAAGGTTAAGAATCACACTTGCAGAACTGCATTCTTGAGTTCACTTAAGAATAAATATATTTTCTAAGAAAACCGCGCGAATGCCTCAAGAAGCACGCTGCATCGCAACTCACTGGTTAGGCAGCGGAAGTCCGTTCTTACCCCAGCTTCGCCACAGGAAGAGTTTCCGGCAAACAGAATTTGGCCATGACCTGCTGCAGTCGTCGCATGTTACTTACTTCTGTGAAATTACTCCTGCAGACTCAATCTATCGAGCGTGCTGTCGCACGAATACCTCGTTTCTCTAATTCGTAAAACAATTGACCCAATTGACCGCTTGACTATCGTCGAAGCCAGGTATGATTCTCTGTGTCCCTTGAATATTGGCTGATTATTGTCTGGCGCCAGTTCTCTGTTCCAACGAACAGAAGCATATTTATCTTCTGCCATAGCCTCGTCACAGAGTACTAAAGAGTGCAGAGGTGAAGCAACAGCTTATATGGTCCATGCACGGTTACTTCACACTTTTCTGAAGCCTTGCTAAAGTTCTACTTCCAAAATATTCCTCCGCCTCATGCAAACTAAGTTTAACAAAGTCTGAAAAATTACACCAAAGGGACAACACGCCGCATTCGTGCACACTCGCTGTAATATTTTACATAATAACTATTTCTTACTAGGCATTACCAACACGCCTATTTTTTCTCGCTCCTTTTTCATGTTAACTGTAAATGAAATATTATAATTAATAGATAAAACATAAATGAAATTTCAATTTAACCATACATTTTATGTTAACAGAAGTTCAAAACGCTTGTGAGACATAGCATATCTAGGAAATAACCAAGCACGTCATAACTGGGGTGATTTTTCAAAGGTTTGATTCGAAAAGTGCGAAGAAACCGCGAATAGACTATACCGCGAACTCCAGCTGCACACGCCTGCAACATGGCGGCTCCGGCCAGCAGCACGTCGGAACGCATTTCGCCAATCAGCGCTTGGCAGCCTACTCGCCAGCTGGCAGCCCTGCCAGTAGGGAACATTTCGCGTCATGCACTAGCCAATCAGACAATAGGTCAGTTCCCAGAGCCTCACAGCCAATCAGAGAGTGAGCACGCCCACATCAAAGGAACCGCCCCGCCATTTCGTTTCTGTGCACTTTATCTACTTTGTGGCCTCGTTTTAAATCACTTTACAAGCACAATAGTGAATCAACGCTGAAACGGTGCGTCAAAACAAGAGTGACGTAAAACACCATTTCAAAAATTGATTAAAAATAAGCACGAAAATAGTTTAGAGGGTTTTCGCGTAATTCGTTATTTTGACAGCATCATCTGTGTCGTACCACACAAAGCGTTGCTACAAAAAGTCGTAACTTTTAAATCGTTTTGATCGAAATACTGATCCTGATGTGATTTCATTAAAGAAGACACAACTCTACCACAAAACCGAAGTGGTACAAACCTTGATACAATTTCTAGTATGTATTTCTTTACTGCTTCTTTAACGAGCCTGCTTGATTGAAGAAAGTTTACCGGAAGGACGGCTTACGTGCTAAACTATCATAAACTTATATTAAAAAATTACAGGCACATCTGGAGTTCGCCTGGAATTCTAACGCGCTGTCTCCTGATCTTCAGGCGTCTTGTACCTTGGACCCGCGGATCGCCTTTTGCCAGCATTTTTAAGACAAATTGGTTGGAGAATAAAATATTATATTAGGAACTCTGAGCGAAGTCAGGTTCCTGAAAGTATGCACTCGAATTTAATTCAACGTAAGTCTAGATAAGCTACCTAATTTATTTTTAAGACCAGATAATGTACAACAAAATGGCATAATAAACACAATAATTAATTATTAATAACTTTCTGGATCGGCCATACAAAAAATGTTACTGCTGCATTACACTTGTCGCTACAGGTTACAAACTCGGGTTACAAACCACACGCCTCACGCTATCTCCCGCTCGAAGGCAGCTTCGCAGATGACAGAGGATAGAAGTTCGACGAATGAGGGAATCAGCTATTCCACCTGGAGGGCACAGCTGAAGCTCTAGACAGCCAGGAGAATGAAAGTGATGAGATGCGGTGGAGATGAAAAGACACTGAAATGCAATGGCGGAGTTACTTGGGAGTACCCCGAGAAAAACCACTGGCAACGTCCGCCACATTCCTCACACGCAACTCCGCCGGGGATCGAGCCCAGATCGCTGTGCTGAGAGGCCGGCGAGCTGAACTGAGCTCTAAATTAGTCCCGTCAGCAAAAACACGCTGTTATGTTTCAGTCGTGCCCCATTAAACAGTGCAAGAATTTATCAGCCATTTCTGCACTGGCCTCTCGATGATTCGCAGTCTCCAAAGTCTTTCTGGTAACACTCGACGTACTCCCCAGTGCGGTGACGTACTCGCATGCTGCCACTCCCACACCAAGATGATTACGTCGTCCCCTGATGTCACGTTGACACACACACTCACACACACACACACACACATACCACTGCCAAGGTCTTATGACACTCAGTCAACCTTGTACCACTGTCGCTAGTCGCGGGCTCAGTCGTGTGTACTCGACATACTCGATTCCAAAAGCACAGTTCGTCACAGCTGACTCACTGAATACACGACGCCCCTATTCGAACGCCCTCTGATGCCCTCCAGAACGTTGTTTACCTCTAACTCTGGCCGAGCGAAGCGGCGCAGATGCAAACGCTACTGGACACGGGTTCGATTCCCGGTCCGGCAATCCTGATTTCAGTTTTCCGTGGATTCGCGAAATCGCTCTGGGCGAAAACTGGGATGGTTCCTTCCTGCAGGCGACGGTCGATTCTTATCCCACTCTCCTGCTTCTCTGNTCCTTCCTGCAGGCGACGGTCGATTCTTATCCCACTCTCCTGCTTCTCTGAGCCACTTTCTCCGCCTATAATGATTCGAGGGGCCGCGGTGGCTGAGCGGTTAGACTGCCCGCTTCCCACCAAGGCGAACAGGGTTCAATTCCCGGCCGGGTCAGTCCGGATTTTCGCAAGTGGGAATCGTGCCGGACGATGCCGCTGGTCGGCGGGTTTTCTCCGGGATCTCCCGTTTCCCCGCCCTTGCATTCCAGCGCTGCTCCATTCTCACCTCATTTCGCCGTTATCGGCTCTCAGGACCTCGTCGTTCAGAGGGGCCAAAATCTCTGAACTCAACTTTAATGACTTCACTGGCGATGAGAAGTTTAGTCCTAACTACGGACCTCTACCTCCGGCCATTCGGGGATTGACAGGGACACCCGATTTTGCGGAGAGTTCATGTCTGGTTGGATTTCAGAACATTTTTGCTTAGATCCACTTCCGCAATTCAGTAACTTTACATACCTGCAACGCGTCTCAGGTCCGTGCCTGTGAATCACAGGTGTTCACTGCCGCAGAACCCTAATTCTGATTGTCCCAGTCGAGCACGGAAGTGTTTTATCATAGAGACAAGCGGCCACGTGTTATCGACACACATACTGTGCCGCGGGTTTTGACCAGATCGTCTCCTCCCGTGCTTGATCAATAATGTTTAACGGGAGACAACTTTCTGAGCGATATATATTATAGGAGTGCACATCAGGTCTTGTTCTTACATTCAGACTTCCCAAAGGCCACACAGCTGTTCATTTGCCACATCAGTCTTTCGATGTGCGTGCACTCTTCACCAGTCCAGTTTTCCAAGTCTTTTCGAGATTGGTCAGAGCTATTTAATTGACAGCAGTTGAATGTTGTCAATAGAAAGAGATCACGCCCTTTCCAATCGCAGTGGGTGGATGTTCTCCACCCAAGGGTGGTCTAATCGAAGACGAGCTGCAGTTGTGAATCTACAATAATGTTACGCGCGGACCTACGTCCCGGCCTGGGGGCGTGAGACCGTCCCCGCTGACGCAGGAGGGAGGGGCCCGAGGCGATAAAATATCGACGTATGATTTATAAGATAATTCGATAGGTGTTGATACACACGCTGTTTATTGGTACTGATATCAGTTATTTTATTGCATTAACTTTTGTGAGGTGATGGACGATTATATAAATATTAATTGTATAGGCAATTCGCAGTTACTTCGGACCTTTATGAAGCCCTGCTAAAGTTCTACTTCCAAGATATTCCTCCGCCTCGTGCAAACAAAGCTTAACAGAGTCTAAAAAATTACACGAAAGGGACAGTCCACCGCAATAGTGCGCACTCACTTTAATAATATTTTCCATAAGAACTATATATTACTAGGCATTACAAACACCCCTATATTCTTCCGGTTTTCATTAATATTGATTACAAATGAAACATTATAATTTATAAATAATATATGATTAAAAGTTGAATTTAATAAAAATAAGGTACTTTTATGCTAACAGAAGTATAACACGACTGTGATATATGCCATATTTAGGAAACCACCAAACACAAAATACATGGGGTAATTTTTCAAAGGTTTGATTCTCTTAGTGTAAATAACCCGTGAATATACTATAAATAGCAAGTGATAGCCATTTATTGTAAGAAATTACGTCGAAAGTACTTTCTTTATAATCTTTATAATTAAATTAGAAAATTATTATTAACTTTTTTTTTTTAATTGAGATCTTCACCTCTTTATGGAACCTGGCCAAGCCCACTGACTTTGAGAAACTGTATCAATAATAAATTACAACCTGTGTGGAACTCTTTTTGCGAAAATTGGATATACTCAGGGGTAAGATTGAAACGTTTTATTTTAGCAGGGCTTAAGCGAAACTGACCCCTTACATCATAGATTAATTCATTTTTCGCCATAATGTATATTTTGAAAAGTATAAAGTGCATTTAGTCAAAACAGAACATACATAATAGCTACTCTAACATGTTGAAATTGTCATAGCTTTACTTCTTTCATTACTGGTATTTTCTAACAGATAACAACCAAAAATAAATATTATATTATTTCTTGCAGGTGACTACAATAACATACTTGTCACACAGCTATGCAATAAATACTCGAGGATGCGTGCTAAGCTACACCCGTCTTGTCCCACAAAACGTAAAAACAAAATCTTCGCTGGCAGGTTTTGGTGAGGAATCCAGGGATCCAAGGAGGTGGGCATCAATTTATCTTAACGTTGACAAAAAGGAGTCACTAGAGCCGAAGCAACTGGCTCGGACAACAGGTAACCGGGAAGGAAGAGGTCATCGCCTGCACTAAATAACTATCTTGACAATTGCGTCGAGGGACCTCAGGAAACGAAAAACCGACATCAGGATGGCCGGGCTAGGAACTGAACCCGGCGTTCTCCCCGAAGAGGGAAGGGGTGAGCGAGGTCTTGAGAGCCGATGAGGGTGAGGCGAGGTGAGTATGGAGCAGCGCCGGGATGAAAGGGCGGGGGAAATGGGACGATCCCCGAGAAAACCCGCCGGTCAGCGGTATCGTCCGGCACGATTCCCATTCGCGATAAACCGGAGATTGAGCCCGGTTCGCCTTGGTGGGAGGCGAGCACGCTAACCGCTCAGCCACCGCGGCCCCCTGGAAGGGGAAGGGGGAAGTCAAGATATACCACCGCACCGTCCTCGCTCGGGGGATAAGAAACATGCGCGGGAGGGAGACAGGGTGTCCTAGGAGTGGCTTCGTGAACATCATACAATATAAAGTATACCTACATGTTTCCTCTTTACATATATATCTCTCTGCACTGTTTCGCCGTCCAAGCATGGGCTTTCAGGGTTGGCCTGTGCCTCGCGCAAATCCCATGATGGCCCACTGTATCTTCTTTTCTAGGCCTTACTATAGGAATTCCTAATTTATTGCAGCACGGAAGATGAAGTGGTTACCGGAATAGGAATATGACTACAATGTGTGTGTGTGTGTGTNTCCTAATTTATTGCAGCACGGAAGATGAAGTGGTTACCGGAATAGGAATATGACTACAATGTGTGTGTGTGTGTGTGTATATATATATATATGTGTGTGTGTGTGTGTGTGTTTTCTGTGCAAGTGCATGTATATGTATGCGTGCGCTCACGCGCTTATGCATCTGTATTTGTTTTATTAGTTTCACGTTACAACACGGGGAAGCCGTGTGAACGTACCATTATTTACGTTTCTTAGCATAGGAATGCTAAGGCCAAGCACGAGGACAAGAAGATATTAGCTGGCGTCCCTTCGCACAAGATAGCAATGTAAAAATTCCACGTCACTNGGCCAAGCACGAGGACAAGAAGATATTAGCTGGCGTCCCTTCGCACAAGATAGCAATGTAAAAATTCCACGTCACTTTCTGCGAAACAAATTTTCCAAGCGAGGCAAGTTGAATAAATTCCAAAGATAATCCATGTAAACGTGTCGCTCGACCACGCAAAACTTTATTTACAGTATCTTTAGCAGCTATTAGGACAATATGTTGGCAATTTTCTTCAACATTTTCATTCTAGTACTCCAGAAGCTGCTCTAGAGGACGTGTATGGACGGATGTAGCTGAAAGTTTATTGCATTTATAATCATCGCATATAACGGACCAAATGTTGGCTAGAAGCCACCACATACCGAAATGAACTACTTATTGCAGAAACACAATAATTTTATTGCACTATCATATCGAAACCCTCTACTATTTCGCAATACCCGTGTCGGAAATGTTGTGACTAAAAATCATTCCGATAACACCTGCTTTTAAAATAAAATTTCGCGTTCAAAATATTACACGAGAATTAAAAAACTTACTACAAAGAAAAAAAAATTTATCCAAAGTTGTTTTATTCACAAAGAACTGAAAATTAGACGGCTCCCTTAAAGCAGCGGTCGTGTTACCGAAACATGTGTAACATACGCGCGCCAATTTTAACACTAACTTACATCCTTCATATCCCACACATGCTCTATCCAAGATCTGGATCACGACTCACATGACGTAACCTACGTTAATTGTAACTGTGCCCTTGCGGGGCGTGAACTCATCATGCGACCACTCCATAAGACGTCAACAGTGTTTGCGTCTTCTACCACCAGACGTTAAGTCTCTAGCTTCCCTTGTACTCGCTTGGTCCAAATACAACAACTGATTGCAGAGATTTCGTTAACGGGTACCACTTATGAATTACTTATTTACTTCTAATTTCTTACATGAGTTCAGGAAATTGTGACATGTCACAGTTCACAAATAAAGATTATACACTCCCCGTTTTCATGCCCTGGTAACGCATCGCAGTAATTTCTACGTTAAGCAACTTCTTCTTTTTTTCTTTTCGCTACGCGAGAAGAGAATCAGTGCCCAAGGCTTACCTGGATGCTTGATGTTTGTAGTGGCGTAGCGCGATATTTGGTTTTGGGAACGCCCAATTGCGCAGGTCCTTGTACAAGCACGTTTAACGAGGGTCCAAGATCCCCCTTCTGGATTTGACTACCAATAGTTGTAACGAATTGTAATATTAGTAATAATAGTTTACGTGTTCTTATACTTTTTAATAATATTTCATATGGTAATGTACATTATATAATATGTGATAATGAAATTATATCTTTGGTTATAATATGTAGTAATATGCAATAGTGGATTTTATATTTTAATTTCCTAATATTTTGATATATTTTATATTGTAAATTTTAATATAATATTTTAACATTTTAATATTTTTGATGTTTTTAAAACAAAGGTGATCAAATATAAAATATAAATACAGGAGGAGCAAGGTCTGGGTGACAGCCTCCCCGNTAAAACAAAGGTGATCAAATATAAAATATAAATACAGGAGGAGCAAGGTCTGGGTGACAGCCTCCCCGTGGCTCCCGGTGGTAACTGGCGAAGGCCAGGCTAATTGTCACCGCTCCTCCTGTTGGAGATTCCCAAGTTTTTAAACAAATTTTATTTTTGAATGATTTTAATAATTTTACGATACTAATCGAAACAATATAATTATTTTAACGTGTTGTAAAGTTAATATTTTAAATATGAATTTTAATGGGAAAGTTTAAGCGTTGCCTTGACAGTGTGGTTTTTAAATTAATTAAATATAAAAGATAATAAACATTTAAGATTCTGAGAATAATAAATAAGAAAAGAGAGTAGCTAAAAAGGAGACCCGGAAGGCCTAATGGCTAAGTGGGTTGTAAGAGTATTCACTCTATTATGTCCCCCCTTGGCGACGACCATCGGTTGAAGCGAAAACCACCCCAGTTCCGAAATTTGGTAGACGTATTGGAAACCTCGTGGCACTTGTTTGGGATTGCATCTGACGAGAATATTTGCTTGCACTTTAATACGAAGTAAATATTTCCAGGAAATAAGGACCACATAATTACCGAAGAAGGGATGGACGAGTGCACTATATGAAAGGTTACGGAATTTGAATGCCCGACATTTTCTCTTACAACAATTTATAAATAGCAAAAATTACCAAAAGTCAAATAATATATGGTTGGCAAAATAAAAAAAAATAATTTTACAAAGATGATGGAATTGCAACATTAGATATTTAATCTATTCTCAGAATAGCTTGCTGATGTTACAATTCACCGTGAATCATGGGCTAAGCCAGGAGTGAGAGGTTCGGGGATTTTAAGTCTCGCCTTCTCTTTTATTTTGTACATTATATTGTCAACTGGAATTCAAATTATTAATAACCTTTCGATTATGATAAGAATATGCAGTTGTTCACCATAATGCATTTTATTGTAATGTGATGTAATTTTCTCCCATAATTTGACCTAATTAGCATGTGTCACCACTTCTCACGCCGGTATAACCTCCCTCCCATAACTTCAGCCAGTGTAGCCACCTCTTTGGCCCCGCCCTTACCCTTGATAAATGTCCGGTTACGCCACTGCCGTGAATACATAGTGTATAAATATAAATGGATGTTAATTAGCAACATGCAGTCAAAGAGGAAAGAAATAAGCATTTGCACGCAAAAATACTGCGTAGCTTGGCGGAGCCAAAAAACTTACAAAGAACATAAGCACCTCTCTGTCAAGTCGACGTATTTAGAGTCGTTGCATTCCGATTATACCCCAAAGCGTTGTCCTCCTCAGGCCTGGCATCTCTTCAAGACATATCCAAACACAGGTATGTCACGTATTCGGTGATATAGTAAGACATATCTGACATCATTTCGTGTGGAACGTATATTGACGGTGGGGCAAAAAAAAGTATTGCGAGGCTACGATTACATCTAGTTGGTTAAACTTAATTTCGTAGACTTGAATAAAGTCCAAAAAAACACTGCTGAAATGTATTACACAAAATACTAAGTTTTTCAAGTAGTTTTAACGAAAACGAGTTATATTAATTTAATAACTTCAGCCGCGATGTAAACAAACTCGCACTTTGCGNTCAAGTAGTTTTAACGAAAACGAGTTATATTAATTTAATAACTTCAGCCGCGATGTAAACAAACTCGCACTTTGCGCGCCGCTATGTGGTAATAGACGATTATAAAGTAGACAAGAAGCTGTTCGAATCCAATCCCTGCCCTATTACAAAACTCGCGTTATTGTTTGGCATCAGGCTAAACTTCACAGTGCTATACATACTCGAACCGGCGTCGTCTCTCCATTGGCTGCTGCGTAGCTCTGACTCGACCGTACGTGATTGGACTGCACAATTGTGAAATTTTGACCCAGGGCGTGTCGAATAAAACATGTTCCAATGACAAACTTACTGCGTAAGTTACATGCGTTTGAAGTTTAACGTGTCCANGTGCCGCTATGTGGTAATAGACGATTATAAAGTAGACAAGAAGCTGTTCGAATCCAATCCCTGCCCTATTACAAAACTCGCGTTATTGTTTGGCATCAGGCTAAACTTCACAGTGCTATACATACTCGAACCGGCGTCGACTCTCCATTGGCTGCTGCGTAGCTCTGACTCGACCGTACGTGATTGGACTGCACAATTGTGAAATTTTGACCCAGGGCGTGTCGAATAAAACATGTTCCAATGACAAACTTACTGCGTAAGTTACATGCGTTTGAAGTTTAACGTGTCCACAAATAATAACGCGAATTTCGAAGGTCTATCTCTACCTACCACTTGCAACAAGTAAGTAAATCACGCCGAAATGGTCGATATCAGCTGATCTAGTTCTCGGCTCTCATAACACCACCACACGGCAAGCAACATGCCGAAGAGCTCTCTGGGCGTACGTGTTCCAAGGTTTCCCCCCTCCCTCGACGTGGGGGCAGGGGAATTAAAAGTTGGCAGCACTTACCCGCGTGAGCGGCGAGCAGGACGAAGACAACGACGACGACGACCCCCGCCGACGCGGAAGTGGCAGCCGCCATCTTGAGGGGGAAGCAACGAGACCCACGCCGCCGTCCGGGGACGGCCACAGTCCTCGGTCCTCGTGCCTGTCTGCAGGATTGCTGCTGGCGGCTTCACATGCCGCGCGGCGCGCAAGGGCGCCCAACTACCACCAATTGTCCGGCGACCGGAGGGGCCCCCTCGTCAGTCTCCTCCCTCTATTATGTGGTGCTCTGCCCGGGCGTGTGTTATTAGAGCGCAGGCGAGAGTTGTAGCTGCCGCTCTGTGCCGGCACGCCGCAGGCACTGATGAGCTCCAGCTGACTCTCCTCGCCTCGCCTGCCACGTTGCCACCGTTGCCATTCTGGTCATGCCCTGCCCTCTCACTTGACATCGGTAATCAGCCCACTTGAAGGCACTTCTTAGTCGCGCGCTAACTACGTCGCCGCGTTATTAACCGCGCTCAAGATCCCCCGCCTCGTCCACTTCTCACGCTAAACACGGAGGTAAGCTGATTTTCTGTCTTCTGCGAATGTCCCTGGTGGCATCTCGAGGTTGGCCAGATGGAACTTTTAAAACTCCATGACTTAAATGTATCCCAGTCGCGTAGAAACTAGGCCTAAAAAAATTCGAAGTAAATATTCGAAGTACTAACTTTGTAAAAAAAAGTGTGCCTTTCATGCAACCAAGTCTCGTGATTTTAAAGTTGTTTCGGCAAAAAGAAAGAACCGTTCAATGGGAGGACATAGAAACTGGTAAGTGCGCATCTGGCATTCGCTCTCTGCGAACTAAGTTTGAAATGCGGTTGGACTGCCACGTAGGCAATGGAAGTCCAATCAAATTTCGAATTCAGTTCTATCGCACCATTGCAATTAAGCATTACAAACAACAACGTGCTCTCTAAGTTTGACGTTGCCAGAATATCTCCCGTAAAACTGAATGAACAATGCTTTATGTACCTGAGCCCCGAGAATTTTACGAATTCGTTCGGTATAAACATTGACCTTAAGAACTTATTATTTGATTTTACTACTAGCAGAATTACCCGGCGATGCCCGAGTACAGGAGGGCAATAAGAGAGACACGGCCCAATGGGGGTTCAGGGGTTCGGCGATACACGACCTCGTTTTAAGAGTGTCCGGCCCAGTAGGGAACTGGAGTCAATTTTGGCCTCCACAGTACTTTAAGCTGGGTACTGAAGGGCATCCTAGCCAAATTTGGTCCAGATCCGTCAAACTATGTAGAATTGTATAGAGAACATATATACACACAATCTTTGAATTTTATATACATAAACATATATATAGTGATGGGACCGCAGTGTAGGGAGCAAGGCTGTTTGATCATGCTAGGGAGTCATTAGTGGCCGAAGTGTCATTTGAATAAACTGTAAACGGGTATCGGAGAGAGGGATACTGATTTCCGGCATCCTTTAACCTGGGAAACTGATCATCCTCCCTCCCCCTCCACGTGGGAGGTGTTTTGTGGTTGGCTGACGGGTTCTTCCACCCCTTCTGAGGTGTGCTGTGATTGACCATTACTTGTGGGGGTACTATTTCAGTGGACAAAGCGCCCAAGCGACATTGGCGGGACTTTGAAATTTTTCGAGGAAGTCTGTTGGCTGTGGGGTGGGGAAAGGGGGGTGTAGGACTGAGGTGCTCCTTGGTTAAAGACCCGTAGAGGGTAATTAGGGGTAATTATACATAATTGCGCAATGAGCAATTGCGTAATGAGTAACTGCGCAATGCATAATTACGTAATAAGTAATTGCGTAATGAGTAATTGCGTGATAAACAATTACGAGTACCGAGATAAAGTACATGTAAGTACATGTACCGAGACTAATAAAAAGTACCGAGAGAGTAATAACACACTAAGTACACATGTTCACACATCGGCTGCCGAAACAACAGACGAGGTTGGTGAGTACACGTACCGAGAGTAATTACATGTACCGAGACGAAGTACACCAACCGAGAGTAATTACAAACTAAGTACACATCCTACCCCGGCCACTACTCAAATACAACTGAGCTGCGAATCGCTTATATGTTTGTGATATACGTCCGCCATCTTGAATTGTGTAAAACAGGTAAGGGAGCCGAGCGCATGCCTGCTGGGAGTCCTACCGTCTCCGGCTCCGAGGGCGAACAGAACGTAACTCTCTCCATCACCGCACGGAGCGCTGGGCACGTCCGGGCCAGTGTAGGGATGAAAGAAAGTCACGGGATATAACCGCCATATTCGTTCGCGATATTATATAAGGCGAAAACATATGTTTAAAAGATTCTTAGTATATTTTTAACGTTCAACCAAACCGCATTGGCCCGTGTGACACCACCTGCTTTGGCAATAGTCAGTGACAATTGAAGCTATGTTGAAAATACCTAAGAGTCTTAACATTGTCGTGTGCGCGTCGACGAGTGACCGGGCGAACCAGGACCGCGCTCTGCGTGTCGCGCTACTTGAGGCCCGGACCTCGCCATCAGCTGGGATGAGCTATCGACCCACAAAGGAAAGCAACTCTGCGAAGATTCATTCGTCTTTAACGAACGCTCCCTTTTCAAGGGAACAGGAAAAAAAAAAAAAAAAAGCTATTGTGTCCTGCAAACACTCCTCTCCACCAAACGATGAATCAAAGACACTGCTGTGAAAACTGCGATTGTAAATGGCACCGCATGTATTATGCGATGTTAGCATACGGCAAAAGTAAGACGCTACTTACATTAGACATTGTAAACGAACTGGCTTATCTCCCGAAAGCTTTATCGTCTGCTTCACATCTCATGAAATAAAATATGTATACAATTATCAGCCACAACAGCTGCGGGATGATCCCTTTGTGAGAACTGTCCCTTAGGAATACCTGCAATTACAAACGATATATTCGCGCACAATTCACACACAAGATGGGAATGTTTGGCGCGTAAAATGGAAAAAATAATCCACCTCACACAAGGTTAAAAATTTCCTGACAATTTGTCCCTCGCCTCAGAAACATCAACAGAATTACTGTAAGTGTTATTATTTAAAAAAAGGTATTGTTGTGTGCAAACACCGTGTTTAAATTTTTTTTTGTGTCCAAGGGTTTAAAAACCTGTACGACTTAACGCAAACATGAATTGACAAAAAAGTGTCCATATCACACTCAAACAATGATTAGTCCACAAAATTGTTTAAATTTAAAGCACCTAATCCGTGGACTAATTTGTCACCAGATTTACAAAGCTTGTACCGCTTACAGACATACGAAGTACACGATAATAAATGGGAATCTGGCAAAATACCTTATGAAGACAGATACCAATATGTAAACGAAGGACTTATTCCTGAATACCCACTGTATGTGTTAGGTAAACCACAAATGAAAATTACAAAATCTGTAAGTAACAGAGATACTCAAATAATTAATATCAGAAAATACTACTCCTGTAGTAATCTTAATGCATTGGTAAAACGGTATTCTTGCAAACTACGTAACTGTTCAAAAACCAATGTTTGGTTCCCAATGCAAAAGCGAAGCTTTGCGTGAATTCATATACGATAATCCCTCATATGTCTGAAGCAAGCTTAATAAAATAATGTGTACGCAATATGTTTATCCAGTATATTTTGTATACGTAACTATGTCTGAGGTAATCGTGGTGCAAATATTTGGAAAATGCATATCTGTTCAATCACGTAAAAATTTTAGGTGAATTCCTGTTTGGAGAATAGATATTACATGCATTAAGGATGCAACCGAAGAATACTGTACATCACAAATATACTTTAGTAAGAAAAAAAAGTGTAAAGTTAAAAGAGGAATGGAGTATCGTACTACAAAGAGAGTGGGTCATTTTTAACAAGTAAGAGGGAAGAAAGCAGGTGGCTTCATACCATCACTAATTACCATGCTATAACCGCACTCGGGATGCTCCTGGGTGGGTCCTCTGCAATCAGTCGAGCAGTTACACAAAGAAAGAACAACACAGGTGAAAAAAAAATATTTCTTCGTCCTTATAAAGTGGGTCAAGGATCTTTAAAAAAAACGGAGATGATTCTGAACAGTCTTCCAGTCCGCGCGCTCGTGTGTATGTCAAAAAACTTAAAATACCATTCTTTCAAGGTGTGTACATGAGAGATGATTTACCACCAAAACCATACTTTCGGAAAGGTATGACTGTTAATTTAGATTCTAAACAAAATGATGGAACCCACTGGGTTTCAATAAAGAACGGACGTCATTCCATCTACTCTGACAGTCACAGAGACTTACGTCCTCCATTAGAAATACACAAATATTTACAGGATACAGAAATCATTTGTAATTACGAAAACGAACAATTACTGGAGACATACAACTGTAGACATTTNAATATTTACAGGATACAGAAATCATTTGTAATTACGAAAACGAACAATTACTGGAGACATACAACTGTAGACATTTGTGTTTGCGGTTCCTGGGTATAAATAAGATACGCGCTCCTTAAAACCGTCAGTAGCATAAGGAAAAAAAATGTAAATCGCACATATCTTAAGCGGAAACACATCCCAACTGTGTTCTGTTTATTTCCCAGCCTTGAAGTTAGATAGTAAATGGTAAATGAGTCTAATTGAATTCGTAACATTCAAAAGTACACCAAATATAGATACATATAACCAAACATTCAAACTGAACATGGGTAATGAAAAACATTGGATTGTTATACCTGTTGGATCATACGAACTTGAATATTTGGAAACATTGATAAGGGGGTCGGTTACTGAAAATGTTAAGTTCCTGTTGCGCGGTAATCCAAGTACTTTAACAAGCATAATGCTTAGCAATGTCGATATTGATTTCAAGCAAAATTATTCAATCGCGTCTATGTTAAGGTACGAACGGAAGGTGTATCCAGCAAATCAACCACGAAAATCGTCGAAGAAAGTCAATATTTTGTCAGTTAACGTGTGTCGTGTGAACGTAAATATTGTCGGAGGTTCGTTTTTAAAAGGTAAACCTACGAACTTAATACACGAATTCACTTGTTCAGTTGCACCAGGATATAAAAGAATTGAAAAACCAAATACGTAAATTTATCTTCCGGTAATAGTTAATCGCGTTGATGAAATAGCTGTCACTATAGTCGATCAAAACGGTGAGCTGATTAACTTTAGAAACGAAGAGGTAACCGCACGTCTTCATCTGAAAAAGGAGAATAGAAAGTACTACAAACAGAGATGCAATCTGTGCAACGCAACCAAATGGGGATTGTTTACCGTACGCAAAATAAACATGTTCGTTATTTATTGAAACACAAGATAATACCTATAAAATACGTAAAAGACAAAGTAAAGTGCTCAGTTCAATTTGGAAGCGAATACGGTTAACACGGAGCAACGAATTGTTTTTAAGTGAATTGGGATATAAAGCTAATAAAAATGGAAAACGTGCTTAATGTCAAGCTGCCCACAAGATATGAAGACTCTTTAACCAACATGGAGATACATGTCTACGAACCATTTCGAGCCATTCCATCAAAAATACAAATTCGTATACATAATAATAATAATGGCGTGTGGGGAGTGCACCCATGGCAAGGCAACACCCTCCGAGTGACGGTCTTTCCAGCTGTGACCCGTAGGTGACCGTCATCCTCGGGCATTACATGAAATGAGACCCTAGTGTGGAGCGGCGCTGGAATGCAAGGGCGCGGGAAACGGGAGTACCCCGAGAAATTTTGTATTATTCCTATACAAAATCACGGCTTTGCGGTTCACAGGCATAATCAGAAAGATAGCTGATGGAAGTAACCCCGTAACTACGGGAATAATTCACAACGGTATGCTTCATCTGATAGACGTACTCGCATACTTACTGAACGGTGTAGAGATCGACCAGGCTCGAGATGTTGGAATTATATCTCAAATAAAGAATTACCTCTCGTTAACAACAAACGATGTTAACACATGCACAATGTATGGGTGGGAACCACACCGATAATTATAAACTGCTCATTAACCCCGGTGGGAAATACGAAGTTGTCATACCACTAAGCATGGTATTGGGATTCGCCGAAGACTATAAACCCGTTATCGTAAATGCTAAACAAGAATTAGTTATTTTATTTAGCAATGCGCACTTGAATGCTATACGCGACACGGGTAATGAAGAGGAAGGTGTTACTTTCGGACTAAGTAGCGTAGAATGGTTGATGCCGCAAATTGACATAAACACTCGTGAATGCGTAGAATTTCTTAAATATATTGAAAAAGGGAAAAACCTAGACCTTGTATTCAGGTCCTGGAGTCATTTCCAAGAGACGTATTATTCGAAAGTCAATGAACCTATATTAGATCCTGAAACATTTAAAAGTGAAGCCTCTTTGTTCGTTTTTGATGTTAGTAAACAAAACGACTCTATGAATAACAGTGTTATTGATTCGCGTATTGAAATAACTGCGAACGTGAACATTCCCCAAAATACTCAAGCTTACGCGTCAATTATTCANTTATTGATTCGCGTATTGAAATAACTGCGAACGTGAACATTCCCCAAAATACTCAAGCTTACGCGTCAATTATTCATGATAGACTAGTATCTTATATTGTTCTGTAATATTCAAGGTTTCCAAGCACCAAAAAGGTTTATTATTAAGGAAATGGCTATCACAGACATGCATAACCATAGCACTGTGTTCACATTCAAACAACCTTTTGAGTGGAAATGTTGCAGTGGGAAGTATAAGCGCACCAACACTTGGGTTTCAAAAATCACCAAGGATTGGTGTGATCACCAAGGATTGGTGTGGGAGATGGACGTGTGGAGTACGGCGACTTGCCCTCTATTTGCAACAAATATCTCAAAGACGAGGAGATATTCGTGAGTGGAGTGGATCAAAAACGTATTCTAACAAGTGTATGGAGTGGTAAAATAATAGATATGCAGAAAGAGTTTAAGTGTCCGTCATTCGAAAAGTTACGTGAAATGTACGGACGTAAATCACCATTCATTTCTGCAGGTGAAAATTCTAAATTAATGCTTAATTGGTCGTTACTGACGAAGTGTGGAGAGGAGGGGGGGGGGGATATCCCGATCGAGGTATAAATACACCGCGAACCGCAGTATTTTATCAGTACAGAGTAGGACGCGATGGAAAAATTTAATCCTAAATGCGAGTATGCGAGTGTTCTCCTGGAACATAAAAATGTCTGGTTCCGAGCTAATGAGAATACTCTGCTACAAATTCAAATGCGTGACAGAGGCAAACATTGGAATTTTTCGGTAATTAGTCCGAAATACACGGATGAGGAAGTCGTTGATGGACGCGAGTGTGCAGTGTTTAATTTACGGGCCAAACACAATATTGCCATGATGTTTAAATTAATTAGAGAACGATGTTCTGGATGAACATATTTCAAAACGTTTGTCATATAGGCAAATCAAATATATTTTACAGAGGGATTGTTGCGCCATACCTGTAGTGTGGACGGGAAAATGTAATAAAATAGAACATATTACTGAAATTCCCAGCGAAAACCAGCGATTAGTTTCGCCCTGCGGTGTGTGGATACGTAGAGTTGGCGAAAGCAAGCCGAAAGATTTTAGTTTCAAATAAAAAAAATTCGATATCGTTGCAAACCTATATTGGCAAGGGGTATCTGCAACACAGCTTCAGTCGTTCGTATAATCTTTTGAGTGTATAAACACATTAGTAAAGTGTGTATAGATTGCCAAACGTGTATGTCAAAAGTGCAATGTCAAAATGTAACAGATACATGTGTTGTAACGTGTTTTATATAACATAATAAATACACTGAAACCTTAATTGTGTTTTTATGACTAACTTATCCTTCCCCAAGCATGATAATGAAGTGTGATGTTAACACAAATAGTAAAATGAGTAACTTGATGTTAGATTTGAAAAAAATAAACCGTTTGTA
>NQII01003340.1:28902-54788 GCA_002778355.1 Clitarchus hookeri | reverse complement strand
AACACACGGATTATCTCTCAGTCTTTCGTCAACTCTCGAAACGAGAACATCTCTCCGCGTTGCTTATATGTACTAGAAATTCACCGGTCGCTATAGGTTACTTACGGGCGGGGGGGTCGTGCGACTAAGAAGGGTCTCGCGAATTCCTGTTTGCATCGCGCTGTCACTTCTACGGTTCCGGAGGGTTCTGCGTTGAGGATTTAAACACTTTTAAATGTAAGTAACATATTTTTATTCACTACTTTTTAAATGTAAGTATAGTTCATTCACATGTTGGGGGCGCTCCAATAACATAGTTGGTTGAGTGCTAGGGTAAGTTTGAAGCGTCTCTGGTAGGGCTTCGAGTTCCCTTCAGGGCAAATGTTCACATACTGTAATTGGGGAAACACAGTGCTTATAACAGGAAGTTTCATTCTTAAGTCATATGTACACATATTTTGTATTTTACTTGTCTTTTTTTCATGTATATTTATAACGTTATATGTAACTATAATTTCTGTTTACTTTTTTGTTCCAGTCGGCTGCTTCCAGGTAGGTTTAGAGGCGATATTTGGTCAGTGGGAAATTTGTGATGGAAGGCCCTTCGGTTAAACGTCCTCGCTTTAGCAGTGAATCAGAGAGTCATTCAAGCTCCGATTCTTCGGTCGATGTAGGTTTGCCTCGGGATTTAACGTATGCGACCTTGAATATCGCGTTCGGCAGAAGACTTGTGGATGCTCGAATACATAACAACCGGGTTGAAATAGACGCGGATAATACCCTTTTCTTCACCAGATGCAAGGAATCCTTTCTGGCCAATAGTGAAATAGTGCACCGACCTTTCAAAATGTATGTCTCCATGGCAGTTAAGTTTTTCGAAACCACAGTGGCAGAGGCAATGGTCATGGGGATGATTCATTTCAGCACTAAAGCCACACCCGTCCTCCACTCATCCGATGTTAGCGAGATATACGATGATTACATCATCCCTCAACTCACTACGAACATTAGTGAGTTTTGTGGTAGAGCTGATACTGCAAATGGATGTACACATTTTGCAGTGCAGACCATTCACTGTAGGTGCTTCTCACACAAAGCTACCTAATTTCATTGCAAACAAGAAGGCTTGCGTTAACATCCACTGTACAACAGATGAATGTTTCCTCTACGCCGTAGCAGCAGGTTTGTTTCCTGCCAGAAACCTTGTCGCGGAATCCTACTGATACCCAGAACCTCGCCGAGTTGTGATTACGAGGGGATTATCGACTCCCGTCGTGTTACACGAAATCAAATATTTCGAAGAGCTTAATAACGTTTCCGTTAATGACTCCTCAGTGGTAGACAAGGATGCGAACATTGTTGAAGAGGCGTTTGATAATTCTAGGGAAGGGCGTATCGTACCCATTCGCATTTCTCCTGTGCGATGTGAGCGCCATGTCATTCATGCCAGTGGTAATACCACTCATTTGCATTTTGTTTCGATTAACTATTTGTCGTGTTTGGTTCGCAGTCAGCTAACTAAGAAGCACGAGAAAATTTTTGTTTGCGAGCACTGCCTTCAATATTTTTCAAGTGAGGAGAAACTCGCAAAACATAATGATTTAGGCCAACAACACGATGCTGTTCGGTGTATTTCCCTAACTGAGGAAAATAAGAATCCTCAGCTCAGTAATTTTTCCAAACAGCAGAGAATGGGTTTTATTCCGTACTGCGATACTGAAGCTTATTTGAAACTCGTGTCCACGTGCTTGGCCCAAAATGATATCAGTAGCACAACAACCATCAATTAACATGTTCCATATGCTTGTAGCATTTTACTCATTTGTGCTTACTATCCTACTTTAACACAGTACCACGAGTTTGTGGGTGAAGATTGTGCGTATAANGCATTTTACTCATTTGTGCTTACTATCCTACTTTAACACAGTACCACGAGTTTGTGGGTGAAGATTGTGCGTATAAGATTGTTGACAAATTAGTTGAGTTGACCAAGTGTTTTGCAGATGTATACAGCACAACGGTTCCGATGAAGCAATTGACAAAAGCTAACAGGACTAGACTTACGGCTCAGACAAGTTGTCATGCTTGCAATAAGCCGCTCGGGAAAGTCTGTGTGATAGACCACGATCATTTGACGGGCGCAATCAGAGGCCGCGCACATAATCAAGGTAATTTACTGTTCAGACTGAAAAATAATCGACTTGTCGCTGTATTTCATAATCTGCAGAATTATGATGCCCACATTTTGATGAACCCATTAGCTCCTCGACACATCACTCAGCCCGATGAAAGCGTCGTAATCGAATGTCTGGGCGATATTAAAGTGATTGAAACCACCTTGGAAAATTATAAATGCATCACAAAACACATTCCCCATAGAAGAAACTCGCAGGGAGGCACGTGAGTTGCGCGATTACGTTTCATTGACTCGTTCAATTTCATGAACGCGTCACTGGAAACATTGACAGATAATTTGTCTTCTGCACAGATGGCCATCACCCGGTCGCAGTTTCCAGACAACACACAATTNGGCCATCACCCGGTCGCAGTTTCCAGACAACACACAATTTGAATTGGCACCAACAGAGGAAGTATTTCCTCAAGACTTTGTTAAGTCTATTGACAGTCTGAACTGTACCTCACTCCCGCCAAAGGACGCACTTCGTAATGTAATGAAAGGCGAGGGCATAAGTGATGAGGAATGCTCTCATGCTCAATCTGCATGGAATACGTGTTCGACACTCAAAATTTAATGGAGTACGCGATGANGCATTTTACTCATTTGTGCTTACTATCCTACTTTAACACAGTACCACGAGTTTGTGGGTGAAGATTGTGCGTATAAAATTGTTGACAAATTAGTTGAGTTGACCAAGTGTTTTGCAGATGTATACAGCACAACGGTTCCGATGAAGCAATTGACAAAAGCTAACAGGACTAGACTTACGGTTCAGACAAGTTGTCATGCTTGCAATAAGCCGCTCGGGAAAGTCTGTGTGATAGACCACGATCATTTGACGGGCGCAATCAGAGGCCGCGCACATAATCAAGGTAATTTACTGTTCAGACTGAAAAATAATCGACTTGTCGCTGTATTTCATAATCTGCAGAATTATGATGCCCACATTTTGATGAACCCATTAGCTCCTCGACACATCACTCAGCCCGATGAAAGCGTCGTAATCGAATGTCTGGGCGATATTAAAGTGATTGAAACCACCTTGGAAAATTATAAATGCATCACAAAACACATTCCCCATAGAAGAAACTCGCAGGGAGGCACGTGAGTTGCGCGATTACGTTTCATTGACTCGTTCAATTTCATGAACGCGTCACTGGAAACATTGACAGATAATTTGTCTTCTGCACAGATGTCCATCACCCGGTCGCAGTTTCCAGACAACACACAATTTGAATTGGCACCAACAGAGGAAGTATTTCCTCAAGACTTTGTTAAGTCTATTGACAGTCTGAACTGTACCTCACTCCCGCCAAAGGACGCACTTCGTAATGTAATGAAAGGCGAGGGCATAAGAGATGAGGAATGCTCTCATGCTCAATCTGCATGGAATACGTGTTCGACACTCAAAATTTAATGGAGTACGCGATGANAGATGAGGAATGCTCTCATGCTCAATCTGCATGGAATACGTGTTCGACACTCAAAATTTAATGGAGTACGCGATGAAGTATTTATGTGTGGACACGTGTTTGTTGGCAGACATTTTTGAGAACGTCAGCCCGTATGTTTGGCAGAATACGATCTGGACACCACAATGTACGTCATTGCTCCCCCATTCTCTTGTGGCGCGCTTTTATTAAAAACTGGTGTGCGGCTAGAGCTGTTGACGGACGTGGATATATCCCTTTGTAGAGCGCGGGGTCAGGGGTGGTATTACCCAGGTTTCCAGAAGGCACGCGCAAGATAATAATATTCACGTGGGTGATAAGCACGACCCCAGTGTGGCATTTTGCCAACATAAATAATGCCGGGATACCAGTTTTTTTTTTTTTTTCGCGGAAGATGATCTGTCTTTTCCGGTTGAACGTCGCGATGTCCTAGCTGTTCTGCCTCTTGCTCCAGTCAGTGCCATACCGCCGAACGGCAAGAACTGAGAAATTACTTTTGACACTCGCGTCGCAGAAAAATTATGTTGTACACGGGAAAACACTGAAACACTATTTGATGTATGGAGCCAAACTCGATGCTGTTCACCGCGTTCTGCACGTTGATCAAAAGGCGTGGATGACTCGGTACATTACTTTCAATATTGAAAAACGTTCTCACAGCGAACGCACTCAAGAAATAGTTTTTTTAAATTTATGATTAATTCTCTATATAAAAAGACATTGCAAAATGTCCGTAGGGGAAGGGACATCAGAGTATAATCAAGGTATGATACGATATATGGGGCGGCAGAATTGGTTGGGCGTCCGATATTCAAGACGAGGCAGATACTCGATTAGAATTTAGTCTTAATTGAAATGAACAAGGTATATGTTCCGTTTAACAGGCTTTTGTATACCAGTGTTGCTGTTCTCGATTTGTCAAAATAGTTATAATACGACTTTCATTATAATTACACGCAGAAAAAAATTTCCTCAGCCAGCCTTGCATCTGCTGTACTGCGATATCGATTCACTGTTATATCAAGTAGACTGTCACGATGTCTATACCGCTATTTCCCCTTATTTGACTACACGGTTTGACACTTCCAATTATGCGCCAAATAATCCGCAAAAGTTCATCTTAGTGAAAAAAGGCGTTACATGGGTTATGAAGGATGAATATGCTGGCCGCATCATATCACACTTTGTGGTTTACGTCCTATACTTTACACATATACTGTTATGAATTATCAGTGTGTGCATGCAGCTAAGGGCGTGAAAGCTAACGTGTTGCAGTCACTCCTGTAAGAGGATTATTTGGATTGCCTTATGCAAAATTCACGGGTTATGGGGACCCAATGCCATTTCCCGTTCGCGTGCCTACGATATCTTCACTGAACGTGATGCCAAGGTTGCCCTGTCAAGTGACAACAAGCGCCACATCGAGTCTGATAACATGTCGACTTTACCTTGGGGCCATTGCAAAATTCCGTCGTAAATTAACCAATGTCGGTCTCCTACCGTCCATCAAGTACAGTCTGCCATCCACAACATCAGCTAAACGCCTTTCTGCTACTCCACGCCATCTGTCTGCGCAAGACGCGGGGTCGAGTCCGCGGCGCCAGCTTAACGCCGTCTGCCACCTCCAAAAGAAACTCCACGTGCGAGTCTAGTTTACTGGCTCGCCACATGTCTGGCTGCGCGGGGAGAGTCACCTCGTTGCCTGACATCCAGTCCACCGCGCGAGTGTATTCTGCTACTTGCCACGTCCGCCGTAGTGCAACGCACCATGTGTTGAGCGGTTAAAAAAAGGTTTTTGGTGTGAATGACAAAGANCTTGCCACGTCCGCCGTAGTGCAACGCACCATGTGTTGAGCGGTTAAAAAAAGGTTTTTGGTGTGAATGACAAAGATTTTTTTTGTGTAAAAGGAGATATTACAACGAAAGGAAAACAAACTGTGTAATAAGGAAGTGTTAACGAGATNAAGATTTTTTTTGTGTAAAAGGAGATATTACAACGAAAGGAAAACAAACTGTGTAATAAGGAAGTGTTAACGAGATGTTTGTGTATATAGTGTGTATATATTGTGTGAGGGTGTTATAGTAAATATTTATTTAAACCTATTTGTATTTGTTATTATTTACCCTTACTTCTCAAAGTGTATGTTTGGGAATAAACGTTTGCTGTAACAGGGTGGGTACGCGTAGATTGTTAAACAGTTACGCGAGAAAAGAGTAGCTGCCATATACACATTACAGAAAACCAAGAGGTGATGGAAATATTTAAAGTACAACTTTGCTTTTACCGGTGGTGGTTTTAAAATATATTGTTTATCGTTTATGTGAGAAAGATATGGTTAATTCAGTGTTGGTAGGTATTTACTTTTCCAAGTAACATCAACAAGCATTCTAAATGACATGTTTTACATAAACCTGTGTGAGCCACCATAGCATTGGAATGGCCTATTACTTTCTAGTAAGGATACGGAACATCCACTTTCTGAGCGGGCGGTCGCCCAACCTCTTGCTGTCTGCCTGCAGCAGCGTGCAGATCCTTACTGTGGAAGGGCGGGGCGAGCTAATGAGAGACAGCGCTCCATGCGGTGAGGAAGAGAGTTACTCCCGGTACGACCCCAGAAGTTCAGGCACTCTGTGGCGGAGGCGATCGAACTCCCTGCAGGCATGCGCTCGGCTCCCTTACCTATATTACACTATCCAAGATGGCGGAGGTAGATAACAAACATATCAACGATTCATTTCAGTTGCATTTGAGCAGTGGTCGGGGTAGGATGTGTACTTGGTGTCTAATCACTCTTGGTATGTGTACTTATTCCTTACACAATTACCCATTATGCGATTACTCATTATGCAATTACTCATTACGAAATTGCATCTAATTACGCAATTACTTACCTTTGACGGAATTCTAACCGAGAAGCACCTCACCAACCTCGTCAGTTGTGTTTCGGCAGCCGATGGGTGAACCTGTGTACTTAGTGTATGAGTACTCTCTCGGTACATGTACTTACATTTACTTACTCTCTGTACTCGTAATTGTTTATTACGCAATTACTCATTTCGCATTTACGTATAATTACACCTAATTACCCTCTACGGGTCTCGAACCAAGCAGCACCTCAACCCAACACACCTCTTACCTTGCCCCTAGCCAGCAGACTTCCTCGAAAAATTTCAAAGTCCCGCAAATGTCGCTTGGGCGCTTTGTCCACTGAAAGGGTACCACCACAAGCAACGACGAATCACAGCACACCTCAGAAGGGGTGGGAGAACCCTTCAGTCAACCACAATACACCTCCCAGGGAGCAGGGGGAGGGGGATGATCAGTTTCCCAGGTTATAGGTTGCCGGCAATTAGTATATCTCTCTCACACACACACACACCCGTTTACAGGTTATTCAAATGGCAACTCGGCCAGTAATATCGCCCTAGCATGCTCAAACGGCCTCGCTTCCTCTACTGTCCTCAGTTCTTTACACACAGCCCGCGTGTGACTGTGAACCAGTAGTGAACAGGAATCACTGGTGAAACGGAGTTACAATTATAAGCAGAGCAGTACAGTGGCCACTGGTTTCTAAGTGAGGCGTAACCAGTTAAACAACGTGGCCTGAGTATAGAAGAAGACTGTGAAGTTTAAATAGAGTTTTACTTACGTAAAATCACTTCCGTTGCGCCGACCTCCGGCGTGGATGTCAGACATAACTTGGGGCCTAAAACATTTCACCCGCTAGCCTACGGGGCACATTTTAACTCCAGCTGTTACTGGTGAACCGTTAAGTGAACTTGCGAAAGCCCTGCTGAATGATCTCTGCCCGTGGTTAGATACTAGGAAATTTCGCGTCTTCGTTTATCAACAAGCTAAACTCCGCAGTACTTCGTGTACTTGAGTCGTAAGAGTAAGAACCACTTTTCATATTTCATATTTCATTGGCTGTTGGTCCAGATTTACTCTACACCAGGTATATCAGGATTCGGTGCCTCTTTTCTTACTGGTTCCTTATGACGTCCAAGGCGTGTCTAACAAACTCTGAACAAACTAGTAAAGGAGGTGTAATGCGGACGTGATTGAAGTGTAGCTTGTACTCTAATCAATTCGCAAAATGTTCTGTTTTCTACTTATTGTGTACCATTCTACGACGTGCAAAAGAGAACATGACCACGAAGCTTACAAGTGTGCAGGAACCTGTCCTAAAATGACGTTCTATTTTTCAAAATTATAACAATTTAAAATATTGCTTACTAGTATTCATTGTAACAATTTATTAGAACAGAACCACACGTTGTTCAACAAATATATGTATTAAAATGTTCGATGTGTGTGTGTATATATATATATTTTTTAACAAATTCAAGCCTTATGAAAAAAAAAAAATATATCCTAATATGTAGGGGTAAAATGACACACCCGTGAAAGATTGGTTAACACATATCACAAATATACTTTCTTGCAGTTTTAGGTAGACCTGCACATTCGATATGAGCCCACCGAACATTTCAGCCGAGTTTCTCCTGGCTTCGAACGGCAATACGTATCACTACAGTACAAGCAAGGAGTATTTTCACGATCACTGGTGACCTCAATGTCACAATCTCCTTGAAGTTCTTGTAATATAAAATGAATCTGTTTCTTGGTACGTCTTGAAGCGCGTCGCACTTCAATAGCTTTCTTCTCTGAAAAATTACTATGGTTTTCTTCAATGTAAGAGTGTTTGTTAAAACTAGAGTTCTTTCGTGGCGTTCCATTTTGACTTAGATCTTGTTACAGAGAGAACTGAAATGTCACTAGGCTTTGCTGGNAGAGTTCTTTCGTGGCGTTCCATTTTGACTTAGATCTTGTTACAGAGAGAACTGAAATGTCACTAGGCTTTGCTGGCAGAGGCATAATATCTCCAGATGTTTCAATTGACGTTGAAGGAATAATCGGTTATCTTCACGAGATTATGCGCCAGGTTCTTTTGGATTTTCAGATTATATTTGGCTAGTGTCCACAGTTCTGTTTGTCTTTTTCTGAAAATCTGTAATTTCAGCAGATTCAAACAGAAATTTTGGAAATATATATGGATTAATAGACCAAATTCCAGTATTCGAAAATCCTGTAAGAACATTATCTTTGTTGTAGCTTTTCTGTAAGCTTCAGCTAACAAACCTGCTACCTGGTATTGAGAAACTGTCCTTGCTGGATGAAACTTCTATCACTTTATAGCTGCCTGGGTATAGTAATGTAACTCTTCAGGTGCTCAAAGAAAAACACGTATAGTGGTTGAAAACAATGCACGCAATAGGGCAGAAGACACAAGAAGCTATTCCATGTTCCTTTGCATGTCGAAAAATATCAATGTGCGTATGGCTTCAGTGTTAGAACTTTGTTTTTCTTGCTTGGACTAGTTAACTCTTTAAAGTGTTGCATCCACTTAAAAAGCACTTTTCCAGTCTTCCAAATGATTCTTGGCATCATCAGTCAGTTCTGGTTTCCAGTTCTTCCTGGCAAACATCAAAGCTGACGGAATGTACCTGCAGAACCCACGCAACATACATGCGTGACGTGCTGTCCTCTTTCAGCACTCGTAACACCATCCATTTTTTTGTTCCCTTGATTGCAAATACGTGTTGAGGTTTCTCCCACTGTTGAGAGAACTGACTCTTCAACATTCCAAAATCTTGTTGGTTGAATATTGTTGTCAATAATTACTTTTTCAGCGTTTGAAAAAAAAGGTTATTTTGAGGTTTGTTAAAAGCTTGTGCATGAGATTCTGATGTAACATTAGGATGTCTTATTGATACATACCTGAATCTCATACTTCAAAACGTGTCATGAAATTTCACATACGCTATTGTCAAAACAGATAGAACATTAATCTGATTTAGACAAAGAAATGTAGATTTTTTCTTTCTTAACAAGATTACTGTAAAAGTACTAAAAATTTAGTTGTTTTTGAAAATTACACTTACAGAAATGTAAATTACTATTCATTATTTCGTTAACTCTACACTAGATTTTTTTTTCTGTAACTGCGTGTTAGAGCTTTTGTCGATCATTGGTTTTATGCAATCGTCCAATACTCTTAAAAAACAACATACTCTGTTGCTGTCAGAAACACCTTAATTAAAAAGCAAAACCAAATGAACTATTCCACTTAAATTGTATATATTTTATTGCTGAATGTTGTGGTACACCATCACAATTATTTCTAGTAGATGCACGGTTTATAACAGTAAGAGATGTTATCAGTTATTTTTACATATGTTTGGGGATGTTAGAAAATATGCACAATTTTGTTTATTTTACAACAAACAGGGGTTCTATACATGATGTTCATTATGCTCCCATAATGAACATCATGTATAGAACCCCTGTTTGTTGTAAAATAAACAAATTGTGCATATTTTCTAACATCACCAAACATATGTAAAAATGTGAGATAATAATCTGACAATTGTACGCTGCCTTTATTATGAAGTATATGTACCCCCTTTCCTTATGAAAAAGATTTTGCTGCTTCTGATTATAGCAGTATCGATCATCAGCTGCCGTTGCTGAAATTACTGGCATGTGATCTGTAATCTAATACAGCTTGATCAAAAGCTCACCTTCCTGTACCTGATCCGATACGGTATAACAGCAGAAACCATTCAGATCTTATTATGTAAGAGTGCACCTCAGGATCAGGAATTTCCAGGCATATAAGTTGTCACTTCAGACATATTCACGTCAGGTATCATAACGTGGAGGTGCACTCTGCCGGGCTTTCATGCCAGCAGACGTCAGTTTTGGAGTTAGATCATGAACTCCTTAATTGAGAGCAGTTGAATGCTCTCAATAGAAAGAGATAACGCCCTTTCCAATCGCAGTAGGTGGATGTTCTCCACCCGAGGGTGGTTCCACCTCACCTGTCAACAGCATTATACAGAGTTGAATCTGCACATGCCACCTTGATGGGGCCGAGTGCTATCCCCACTCTACGAACCCGCTTCGTGAACGAGTCCTCTTACTAGGCGGACCAGACCGTCGACCTTTCGTGAGTGAGCATCAACCCTTCGAAACCAGAACCCGTGGCAAGCCAGTACGCTTGCGTTCCACGGCAGCTGCTACTGACTCTACCGGCACTCAGGCCCAGTCCTTCAGGCAAACACACACCTCCAGATCTCCTCCTAAGCAGAAGGATCAACCAATGCCACCCAGAGTCCGACCCGCGATAAGCACGGCCTAAGCCGGGGCTTTCACGCTGATCCCCTGGGTACCCACAATTTTCAGGCATGCACACTGAGTTTCCACCCAGAGCAGCCCAGTCCCTCCAGGACACCAGACAATCCCTTCATAGGAACTCCGCCACCCTGATATCAGCTCGACTCGCTACATCGAGCCTCAGCTTGGGGAATACCCAATCACCAATGAGCAGGCCCCACCGGAGATCACTGGCGCGGGCACTCAACCGACAAGTCGGGAAGAGCACCTCACACCAGCTCACTCTTACACTTACGCCGGTCACTACTGCTAGAGCTTTAGCCAGGGGATGGCCCGACAAGAACTGACATTCCATTCGTCACGTCAGCCCTACCAGGTTGCCAGGTCCTAGTTCCCCCCCCCCCTTCTAATACACACACGGACTGGATCACCACAGTCCGGTTTTCAGGGCATCTGGACCCTTCACCTTACACCCATTACAGGTTGGTCGCCGGAACCACAGCCCAGCTCCAACCCGGCCCCTACAATTACTGGCAAATGAAATTTGTCCGTATGGGAAGGCGGCGACACTGTTACCACACTTTTAGCAAATACGCGGATTTCATTTCGAAAATATATGCACCTCTGATTGGTAAAGAATTCGGAAAGATGGCCGTAAGCAGTAAACATATCTCTCTGGCGTGAGGCTATCAGACAGTTAGTATCATTATGAACATGAGACCGAGAGTGATAGTGGGTGATTGAGGGGGGGGGGGCAAACTTGTCAAAAGAAGGAGCAGGTATAGCGGGAATGTGGAAATTAGATTTTAAAAAAAGTATTGATTTGTTACTTTCTGTTGCCTTATTTATTTTGGTCAGGAGGGTTGCTTGTTGCATCATTCTAATACACCACGGAGACAAAAGGACCAGTGAAAGTAGGCAGGAATTATAATAACTTTTATTGGCGTAAATATATGTTTAAAATCAGACCGTCACATGTAATGGGGTAACAGGACAAGAAATGGCGATGTAATGTTTACCGGGTGATCCATTCCGACATTATAACTTCGTGACTAATAATACGATTCTAATAAATGATGTCTCGTTCGATCGGATATACGACTACAATTCGAGAATGGCCTTGAGTTGACGCCGCGCATGCGCGAGGCTCGGTGGGGGCCCGCGGCGACTGGCGGAAATTTTGAACGTGGGCTAAAATTTCCGGGCAGAATATCTCGCGACTCCGATGTGCTAGCGCGCTGATTTTCGTGCCAAACGAAAGATATCGCCTTCCTTTGTCGATTTAAGTCATAAAGGTATACATTTAGTTACTTCAACTTCATTGATATATCTCAATGAACATATTACACGTTAACACAGACCTGTTCGCTTAAAACTCACGAGCATGTCCCCGACACAGCCACACCCCGATTTTTTGCTGTATTACCGCCGTGAAGTTAAAGAGGGAGGAACTCTGAAAGAGAGAGGGGGGGAAAGCGAACTTGCACGAGTGAGTGTAACGAAATCTCAGAATACATCTATATATTACACTTTGTTTTCTGTCGATAACTGCGCCATCGAAAGAACTCGACGCGGGAACGGGTCGAAATACTTCAATGGGTGTAACGATAAATTTAAAATAAACCCTGTGATGTGCGCTTGGCCTCCACATCTCTCTTACTCCTCTTTCCGCTTTGCGCCGGAAGAAGGGATGAGCGAGTCTTGGGGTGACGAGAGACGCCGTGAGCACGTTATAATATCGTAAACATACAAGCCAATTTATAATTTGCTGGGCCACCCTTAGAAACCACCGCATTTCCAAAACCATTGCAGGAAGAAGGGCGAAATTCTCATGCACGTGAAAAACTACGTCACCTTACTTAATACACTGGCGTGCCTCTTTGCGGAGTGTAAATCACGTGACTTACAGCTGTATCACTGTTTATATGTAATATGCGAATAATGCTAGATGAAAAAAATAATCAGCCGTTACTAGAGTACTGGGCACTTAACACTATCGAATAACGGACACTAACACACAGTAATGACATAATTGCTAGCAATGCAATTTCGTTCAGTACCGGAATACTGCCCAAATAATAATGTTACTCATGTAGCATTACTGTCTGTAACTCATACTGCCATCAATTTATGTACCATTAAATACTTGAAATATTTCGGAATTATCGTATAATTTACATGTAGTCTAGTCGCGATTTCTTCGCACTTTTTTAAATCAAACCTTTGAAAAATCACCCTATGTATGACGTGTTTAGTTCTTTCCGAAATATGCCCCGTATTACAAGCGTTTTATACATGTGTTAACATAGAAGTACCTTGTTTTTACTTAAACTGAACTTTTACTTATATTATATATAAGTTATAATGTTTCATTCATAATTAATATGAATAAAAAAAAGGAGGATAAAGTTGATTTGGTAACACCGTAGTAAGAAATAATTTTTATGCAAAATAATATTACATTGAGTGCGCACGATTCCAGTGCGTTGTCCCTTTGCTGATTTGTTTCTGTACTCGGTTAAGCTTTGTTTGCATGAGATAGAGGAATATTCTGGAAGTAGAACTTTAGCAGGGCTTACTGTGAAGAGCCTATACTGCAAAACCGCGCCACGAATATGCACTGCTTTATTCACACCGTACAAAAAGAAAGGTGCTACTAGTGAATATTACGAATGGGAAAACCAGATGTCCTGCTGATTAAAAAAAGGGGGGGGGGATAAATAAAAGTGTGATAACTCCCTATCGATCAGCTCTGCTATGAAGCCCTCAAAATCCTATCTGTCATTTCCATCGTAATCTTAGGATTTTGAAGATTTTACGTAAAACTCACGCCACCACAATGAGCGTGGCAATTATGTACATTTAGTTGATTATATCTACGTTTATTGTTGCCCGTCGATGCGCAATTGAGTAGCAATAAAACTACTTCTGTAAGGTAACAAGACGTCCACTTTCAATCACAGTACATTGCATTACTAAAACATGCATCCCTTAAGTTACAACATATCGGAAATAATCAGATACAAGTAATTTTATTTTGAAAATTTATAGCAGATTCGTGCAGAGGTTAAGTCAGAAATCATGCATGTGATGCCAGCATTTTGAAATCTTTTTGGTGATTGGGATCACACAAAGATCTGACGTTTTACCTTTTGAATATAAACATCATGGTTGGATATAAAATTAAATTACTTTTTTCTTATCTAAATTCCCAAGATTTGTGGGCGTCAGTCATATTTGTAATACTAGTGGGGACAAAATTCTTCCTGAAAATTCAACTTAGTCAGGAAATACATGTTGTCGAATCGAGTTCTAAAAGTTAATACGGAATACTTCGATGCCCTACAAGTTGCCAGTAACTTATTTATATTGTTATGAAGTGATCAGGCCTTAGCTTATCGGCCTGTCTGATCACACCTTCAAACATTGAACCAGGGCATGAGCGTGATTGCAATAACACCTTGCGAAAGACAGTTCCAGAAACCCCCTCCACAGCCAGTAAACGGGGCCGAAAATATTAAACAACGCGCCCGATATAGGCCAACGTAACACTGGGAGCGGCGCCTTTTGACATCGGGGTAGCGGACCAAGAAGACGTGGAGATGGGTGTGTCCGGCCGTTGTTAAGCTCCTCCTAGAATCAGCCTCCGGCAACATGAACCAGGTGGGGACTTTCCAATTAGATTGTAATAGAAGTGGCGTGCGGTAATAACATTTATTATAATTAATTAGCATCTTGGTATTCCATTTAAGCTCCCAGTAGAGTGATTATGGTGACTTTGGCACATCGGGACCAGGAACAAGAGTGTTGGAGATGTTCGTGCTCTCATTCTAGTCGGCTGGCGGCCATATTGGATCCAAATGACCTTGATATTTTACATTGACCCATGTGAAATTTGACCTTTATCCCGGTGAACTTGACCCCGATGACCTTTAACATCAAAAACCCAAAAAATAGAAAACTTCCAAGAAATTCAAAAAATTATAAAAAGTATTTTAAAAAGTATTAAATAATTGCTAAATAATATTTAACCTTATTTTTAAAAAATTTTATTTAAAAAATGTTATTAAAAATATTATTATAAATGTATTATTAAGAATAATATTATTAGGAAATTTATTTTTAAAAAATTTACATTTCCGGGGGAATGTTTTTGAGGAATGAAAGAGCGAAAATCTGGGAGTGCCACTGCTGGGAATCGAACCTGTCTCGTCATGTGGGGAGAAGTGGCCGAGTGAATAATGAACTGGTGTTGAGGTGGACTTCCTGTGCGAAAACGTGTGTACAGAAGAAAGGATGCTGTGTGCGTACTCGCGATGGGAAACGAGAGCTCTAGCCACTGCGTCGCTGCGGTCCCTCTCTTATACGACATCGTGGAAGAGGTCATCGTTGCGAAATGGGCCTGGGGTCATCTCAACTGATGTGTCCAAAACTTCACAGTTTTGCAGATTTTAGTTGACCTTCTGACCTAAGTAATCACTCCTACAGCCTGATTCTTTTTTTTAATAAGTATTTTTAATTTTGTTTTATGAATCTATTGTTTATGTACTTGCATAATACGAGATTTTGTATCTTCGTGGCATCACGAGGGGCTGATAGAGCGCAAGTATGTTAGCAAGCATCAGGAGTCTTTCTGGACACGATGGAGGTTCACGAAGTTTGTCGCAGAAATGAACATCGATAATGGCGATAATGGGTGATGTAGCTCTCGCTTCTGACCTTTCGAAAATTTATCGTTCGTATGTCTACGTGATTCATTGGCATGCCTGGACTGAATCATTGTCAACGTGCGTATGTATCTCAGCAGATTCATAATGATCTGGGGACTATTTTATAATCAGTATTTAGCTCTGATATTATGACGCGTACTCTGTAATTAAAAATAATATATCAGGTGCCTGGACTTTATTTATTTATTTATTTTCAATGGCCAGGTCCTTGGTGGGTAAACATAGACGTTTCCTCAGAAGGTTTAAGATTAACACAACTTAAAATGCTAGGGTTTTTTCACCTCAGAATATCGCTTCGATTCGGAAATATAAATATGTAGCACTGTTCGGGGTATGAAGTTCGTTACTGGGAATTTTTTTTCCTGTTTCTGTAATCGGTGGTCTGTTTTCTCTTACCTTAATTTAGTTTTATGGGAGTGTGTGTTTTTATATATATTATATGTATATATAAAATCGGTGCAAAAATGTCTTAGGTTTTCCCATCGCAACAAGGAGGTTTACACTCGTATTTGCAGATGTGAACGGGTCGAATATTCTGTTCGATTTTTTCCTTCCAAGCTGTTTAACATGAATTGACCACTGTGTATGTGAGCGTAAAAATATTTCTAAATATATGCATCAGCGGATGAAAGGACTCGTTCGTTGGGTTAAGAAGAGAATAATAATGACCTGATTCGGTATATAATCCTAGCGGCATCAGACTGGCTAACAACGAATCGGGTGCAAAATGGTGGTTTAAAATACCAGGAAAATGCAAAATAATATCTCGGCATGCCTGAAAAATGCAAGGAATTGCTAATACCAAATAAATCTTTCTGCTCAATAAAGCGATTTTTTTTAAAATTAATACGTACATATTTGCCTGCATTACGTGTTGAAATTTTTCTATGTCTTTCGTCCACAAAACAAGGATGGCTCGTTATTCTGAAAGCCCGATGTCGTGGATTCGATGCGAGAGAAAAAGGTTCCTTCCTCTTATAATGAACATATGTAAATATTTTTTATTCGTGTCTGCCTACTCGATTACCGTAAAATAGTAGCGTGAGCTTACATTTTCTAGGTGGTGTGAAAGCTTAAAAAAAAAATAATAATAGTAAAGTTTACGTCCTCTTGAGACGGAGAGAGTTGCTAGGACAAACAGGAGCAAGTAAGGACTCGACCAAGAAACCATCCCGGCACTCAACTGGAGTGATTTATAAAAAAAAATTCGGCCGAACGAGTAGAGAATTGAACCCAGGTCCCCCTGAACATGGGTTTCCCCTGGTGTTGACTTGTGTGTGCAGATATCACGTGTGTTTATTATCCTATGAATTAAAGTAGACGTTTGTGACAAGCTCCTGGAGCAACAAGGCTGCCGTGGCCTCCTCTCAGCTCTCCGGCGGTCAGTGCGCTAGGGCAAAGTCCCATTCAACACCTGGTGCAGCGCGGCTGGACGTGTGCGCGAGCTCAGATTACGACTGCATGTGTCTCTCGTTTACTTCTGTAATGGCACTCGTATCCACTTCTTTAAGTACGCTTTTGTCTTAATAGTTTTTTTTAATGTGTCTATCAGTCTCGCCTGCAAATTGGGATATTTCGGGATCTTTGTGTGTGTGTTTGACGTATGAGCAAGTGGAGAATGTACTTTTTTTTTTTTACTTATTTCTTAGTTTCACTGCATGAAAAAGCATCTTCGGTTTCACCGGATTTAATAAAAAAAATGTCACATTTGGTTTTTATACAAATAAAAGGTGGTGTTCGAAACAGCATTTATTTACAAAAAAAAAATATTTGTACATGGAATTAATTTTCTAGCATTCTAAAGGAATTGCCATAACTCTAAAATCCCATGGCCTCCGCAATGCACTGGCAGCAACATGCTCTAATTTTTTTTCGCACTTGTGAAGTCTTTACTTATATATATCTCGACGAGGTTGAAGGGTCGTGAATGAGAGCTGTATGCACGTGTCTTTGCTGGAATTCGTATTGTGGTATAAATATGCATGGTGGACTAGCATCTCGGGAATAAAACTGTGTTTTAATTAGCATACTTTATAAAGAGTGAATACCATTGACACCTGCTGGATTAGAGGCCGCACATATACATACACACGTTTGCACGTCACTTTTTCATTCGGCTGAAGTCACGTAGCATTGTGGGAGGACTGGATGGTGAGGGCGGGGGTGTTTTACCACGGACGAGATATATCTCATAATGGAGCGAGCGCTAACGAAAGTATGGAAATACGGTAATTTTCTTTGCCAGTGGTAACAGTTTTTTATGATTTTGTACTTGTTGTGGGTGTACCTTTACGCTAGCGTCTTCTCGCGGTATATAATTTTTCCCCCGCAAAACTTACTACACGTACTTTACTTGCGTGTATAAATAGTTTTATATCCGGACACTTGGAGCTAGAAATATCGCTGCACGTGGAGAAACCATATGGATATTTTTTTCCCGCTCCCTAAATTTCGTAACGTACTGATGTTTAACTTTGGAGGAAATGTTTGTTTAATGATGAGCGTCTATGCCTTGGTGAGGGGGGATGAATGAGATCCTTCACTGTGCATATATAATACAGCGGGGGTAGCAAAGTGGTTTTAACTCTGTTTTTGGAGTTTTCGTGCAATGATTGCTTTATAGAAAGCTGCATAACGCAACCGTACACGGCACATGATTTTTTCCAACATAAATTTTAAAGAAATGTTTTGCTGAAGTGTGGATCAAGCATGTTTTTAGAGGAGATTGGGCACTCGGTGATTGATTTTATCGTTAATATTTACCCCGAAACACAATCTTTGTATTCTTCCTTCTCGTGACGTATATTTGCAGTATAATGTTTTACAGTATTTTCGTTATCTTGCCTTTAGATTCGAATATCCTTTCATTTCGTTGAATGTGGTCAGTTTTGCAGAGCCATACATTAAAATTTATTGGTGGTGTGTTTATGTGGAGAGTCAACGGCGATCTTTTCCCCATTCGAGCTTAAACATGTCCAAATATCCTTCGAATACCCGCTCTCGTTGTGGAGGCATAGGTCTTGAGACTGTGATAGAATGCAGTTTGAGCCTCCATGAAACCATTGTCATTAACCAACCCAGACCCTGCCACGATTCTTGGGCGTGATGGTTGCTGGCACGATGGTAGATGCTCATCATAAATCCTTGGTTTTGTTGGAAGTACACTCGTACGATTAGATCCGTGGTAAATACATAAGTTAAAAAAACTAAGTTCTAGTACCGTATTTTATGAGGTTACATATTCCTCCAGAGACTAGCTGGCCCAAACCGTTACTCCAAATTTGAGCAGATTTGAAATTTCGCGGGAAAATTTATGCGTATTACGAGCACANATGGTAGATGCTCATCATAAATCCTTGGTTTTGTTGGAAGTACACTCGTACGATTAGATCCGTGGTAAATACATAAGCTAAAAAAACTAAGTTCTAGTACCGTATTTTATGAGGTTACATATTCCTCCAGAGACTAGCTGGCCCAAACCGTTACTCCAAATTTGAGCAGATTTGAAATTTCGCGGGAAAATTTATGCGTATTACGAGCACGCTTGATAATATTCTGCAAGCTGATGTAATTTAATATCTGAACTTACCAGTCACAATGCTAAACGACGAAGGGGTGAAAGAGCGATCTGCCATCTCTGGCATCAGACGAGAAATTGTGCCGAGCCACCTCTCATCATCACTGGAGCAAGCTCCTCAGCGCGGACGTAGTAAAAGTCCCTGAGGGTGGAGGGCTCTTGTACACCCAGTTGTATTTCATTTGATTGCAGCGGGTTAAGAGAAGCTAACCCCCTCTCCTCATCTCGCCCATAAAATTGTTAGCGTGAGCTAAGCTCGCAGCTGTTTTTAAGACTTGCCAAGTCGCCCCGGCAAGCCCTGGTACCCATAACAGCTGTGCCGAGGGTCGACATTGTTCCCATTATATACTTTCCCCACACCAGCACGCTCTGGCGGACAATCCTGAAAACCAGAGCCGTAGTGGTAAGGTATTAATAGAGGGTGAATAAATGTTCGGACTCAAGTGGTGGGGTGAGCGGTAGCAATAAATAGTCAATTTCAATGGTACTTTAATTAGCATTATATTAAAAAATTAATTTTTTATTTTCGGTCATTTAGTTTTTAATAACAGATATATGTATAATAAATTATGCATGTTGTCAAAGTCCCGCATCATGCATGTAGGTATACTGTTGATTGGAAAAAAAATATATTTTTTAATAGAATGAAACATTACATATTGTCCTATGCCTATAAATATAAGAGCCGACAGCTCGCCTGTTGGCTGAATTGTGACATTAATGCCATCAATGTGTTGAAAATATAATCCGACATGAAGGATATAATCCCACACCGACAGCGCAACCTATACTTTAAAAACATAAACTAATATGGCTACCACCTGGTGGCTAAATCGACAACTCACCTGGTTGGGTAAATTAATACACTAACGCCACCTAGGTGTTGAAAACCTAATAAAACTAATAGGGCGTCCTCCAGCAATGTATAAACAAATGACAAACGAAAAAAATAAGACAGCGGCCCCAGCAATGTACAAACATATGATAGACGAAACAAACAAGATGGCGGCCTCCAGCAAAATATAAAAAAATTACAAACTGAAAAACAAGATGGCGTTCTCCAGTAATATATAAACAAATTACAAACTAAAAAATCAAGATAGCGTCCTCCAGAAATGTATAAACAAATGACAAATGAAAAAACCAAGATGATCACAAACATTAGAATGAGTATTTGTGAGGGGAAGTGGTGGTGAGGGGACCTCTGGATATATAATTTTTTTTATAAATATTCTAGCAACACGTTTTTTAAGAATAAATTTTAATAGTAAATGTTTTAATAATTAATTTTTAATATTTTTAAATATTTTTTAACAATTATTTAATAATTATTTTTAATACAATTTCTATAATATTTCGAATTTTGTTTGGGTTTTTGAGGTCAAAGGTCACTGGGGTCAAGTTAAAAGGTCACCGGGATAAAGGTTAAAAGTCACCAGGGTCAAAGTCAAAGATCAAGGTCACATATATCTAAGATGGCCGCTGGCCTACCGGAATGACAGAGCACGAACAGCTCCAACGCTCCGGTCTTAGGTCCCGATGTGCCATAGTCCCCATAATCCCTCTACTGTCCCCCGATCAATAGTCACGTAAATTGTTATTGTATAATCCTTATGTTCAATAAACTCCATCTTATACTGTTGTACTCTACCTAATTATGACGCATTATCTAGCTACGCCCATAGCCCCTTTCAGGTATGAATTGACTTAAAAGCTAATTCGTTACAATATGCAGCAGGTACGTTGTACATATGTAGAATATACACAAGATGACAAGACGTACAAGTTATAAAAATTCTCTCTACTCCAACTCAAAATATCTTACTGCCTTCGGCCGTAGTCTTATCGAGCAAGATGAGGCGGTTTACTGGATGAGTAACTAATTTAAATAAGTTTATTTTTGGCATTAAACATTGATGACTGATCGTTGGTAAGTGTTATCTCTGACAACATTTCTCTTTTACCAGACCCAAATACGCTCCGCGCGCGAACTTAATTTTGGAATGCTGAAGAAAGACATTTTCCGTCTATTTTGTCCACCTTGCGATTGACTGTTCGGAACTTGCCGAAATATTGATAGGAATATCACAAGGCATTCTCTTGGTTGGTATAAAAAAATGCCTGATTACGATTTTCGCTTTTGTCTTATAGTTAATATTTTTACGGTATTATTTTTTATGAAGCAGCTATATTTCAGGAATCCGAAGCTACTTATTTTTTGTTCGGAAACAAAACAAGATGTTATCACAAAAATGTTTTAACTTTAATAGTTAAACCAGTTATGAATTTTCGGGTCTCGCATTATGTGATTTAAATAACAACCCAGAGTTAAAAAAAAAACTAAACTAATTTAAATTTTCTAGTGAATCACACATGTTCAACGCAAACCTACGTTCTTTTTACAATGAAATAGGGATTTTGGACCGTTAAATGAGACTTAGGCTTCGTCTGCTGTACTACGGCGCCGGCAACGCAGGCCAACAGGCACTGCAACAATAAATGTGTAATGTACTTAAAACCCACAATCTTGCTGCACGTACGTGAACTTCAGCGAGTTACATTCATTGAAATGCTGTCATTTCGTCGTTTGATGACCTCGGCCTACAGCTGGGTACTTAATATAAATTACTCTCTACTGAATTTCGTACTTAAGGGCCCTGCCTACCGGCTGGCAGCTGCGAAATTTAAATAGGAAATCCCATGTTAAGGGAATTTCGCCTCTGTGCGTTAATTTTAAAGATATGGGTTTCAAACAAAATGTATTCTTCACGCATTTGTTAATAGAAAATCCATACAAGCGTATATTTTCTATATAGATAGGCAGTTTGTACTTTTTTGTAATACCTAAATTTTAAAACCTCCTTGCATTATGGAAATATCTCCGCTGTAGAAATCTTCTCCTAAAAAAATTCGTAAATAACACATTTTGTTTGAAACGCCTTTCATTAAATGTAACGCATTTAGACAAAATTTTCTTAACATTGAATTTCCTATTTAAATTTCTCAGCAGCCAGCCGGTAGTCAGTGCTCTTAAGAAATTAGACAAATGATGGAATTTACGTCACGTAATTGTGTTGTTAAACTACAATCACGCGCACACGCAATCACTGTTTTGCTCACACGTTTCAACGCGCATTAGTAATCAAAATGCACATTTCAGAGGTTGGCAGCCGTACTGCAGGAAAAAAACCTGCAAAATTTCCAAAGACCTAAAAAATAATATTTTACGAATTATTAAAAAAAAAAACTTGGTCCTTATTATTTTGATTTTGTATAATTGTGTCATCGACCATATTTATTATTTGTCAATACAATGCTACAATAAAAATTTTCTTTTCTTTATTATTGAAGGAGTTGCGGTATACCTTCCAGTGTACTGCATAATGTGAATATGGGTTAGAGAGTGAATGCCAGCTGCGCATGGCCATCTCAGTGTCCCAGCGTAGAACTGCGGGTTTTCCTAAACAAGTGTCCAAATTACATGGCTTCCACTAAAGTTTGTGCACTGTTTACTAAAATAAGTGTTTTTTTTTATATGTTTTTACACCACTTCTGACTAATTTGTAAGTGGAATACGGTGTAATCAAGTCACACAATTTTTTTTTTTTTTAGTAAAAGCGCGAGTTTGAGGTTGAAACAAACAAAAATGCAGAAAAATGTCGCATCAGCGTTGAAACACTTGAAATTTGACAGTTAATTTGGCATTTTCTTAGTCCATGTCAGGGACATGCGGAGGATAAGAAATTCAAGCCACCTCATTCTTAGTCTATAATGCTCACAGACAAAAACGAGATTCTAAAAAAAGAATACGGGTTTTTATTGGTTGGATGTAGTACGGAATTATTGCTGCTGTGATGGTAATTGTTTTCCGGACGGTCTTGCTGAGAACAAGATTCACTAAGAGTATTATGTATGGTGTGTACCGGGCTTAAGGTTGCACATAAAGAGCACGCAAAAATAGAGTTGCGGTACTGCCAACAACGTTAAAATATAGAATAATATACAAGTATTAATTTTGTTATGTTGGCTCCACTCTAGGGTTTCATTTCTGTCATGCCCTGTGATGACTGTCACCTACGGGTCCCAGCTGGAAGGACCGTCACTCGAAGGGTGTTGCCTTGCCCTGGGTGCACTCCCCACACGCCATTATTATTATTATTATGTTGGCAGACAAAACGCTTGACGTCGCCAGCCTGTTTTTTTTTTTAATGCTGGGTTATGTTTTCTGGGAAAAAAAATATTAATTGTATCATTTATCCACATTTGAGAGACAATAATCATAACAATGTAGCTGAAACACTGCTTTACGAACAGTTTCACATAAATATTCATGAAAATACACGTGGTATGAAATAAACGTACGAAGGCTAAGAATACTAAGAATACTGTGCTATCATCATCAAAATTAAAGTATATGTAACCAAGCACACGTTTTTACAATATCTAAAGATAATAACTACATGATGACTGGGAGCTGCTGTGGTGTAGTGGTTAGACTACTCGCCTTCCGCACCAAGGCAGACCGGGTTCGATTACCGGCGGGGCCACTCCCTGACCTTCGCATGGGGGAATCGCGCCGGACGATGCCGTTGGTCGGCGGGTTTTCTCGAGGATCTCCCGTCTCCCCCACCCTTGCAATCCGGTGCTGCTCCATACTCACCTCGCTTCACCCTCATCGGCTCTCAAGACCTTGATGTTAAGAGTCGACCAACTTTCTCCACTACATGATCATAATAATAATAAAACATCTTTATTTTTTGTGGCGAAGTTATGGTATTATCACCTTCTCTTACACTAAACCACTTTACATAATTAAACATAACACAAATTTTTTTAAGAAAAAGAAATTAAAAAATGAAACAAAACTTAATGTCTACAAAAAATTAGAAAGCAGCTTATATGAAACATATAAAAGTAACATACATAAAACCACATACACAAATTACATATATTCACATACATATAATTGTACTATATATAAAATAAACTACAAGATAACATCGATTAGTAAAAGTTCTGAAACTGCAATGTAGTTTAAAGATTTCTGAAGGAAATAAAAGCACAGAAAATAACTATTTAAACCCGGGAAAAAAGTAACAAAATAAATTATTATAAAACATTATGTTTGCTAGATCTAAAATTATGTCAGTTACCTAAAAATATACATAAAATAAAAAGTAATGCTATGTTTCCTCGCACACGCTCATTCACATACCTACATAAATTAACAGTGTATTTAATTAATTAAATAATATCATAAGCATCAGAAACATCACTACAGTCGCATGAAGCAGAAAGCAAATAAGTTAGAGGTATTATAAAAGAGGAACTTCCGCAATAAATATTTTTTTATATAAAACCCATATTTCACGTTCATTTCAAGATTTAAAATAAGACGTACACAGTTGTTTTCTATTCGCTGAAGTCTCTGAGCTAGATCTTCATGCAGATCACTGAAGACTATATCAGCATAAACAAGGCGTGAAATTATTAATGATTCTTATAAAGATTTTACGCGGTGCGCAGGTAGCAAATATAATATTTAAATATTCAACGTCTTTTATGCCGGTGCTGTAAGACGGTAGCACCTCGACTTCAGATTTCTTCGGAAAGAATCCGTTTTCCCTGTCGAGTTTGTGGAGCCTGGTTGCACAGAACAGTACTCGCGCGCAAAGCGACTCTCGTCAGAAGCACGTCGTGTGCCAAGGGTAGGGCTCATTCCAACGCAAGTCGCGCGCTCGCCTCGTTACAAGCGACTTCCTGTGGCCCTGCTCCTGTCTTGGCGATGCGTGTGTAGTTCGCTCCACAGCGTCGTCGCGGCTACAGGGCTTGCAGCCCGACCTCGACAAGGAAGACTCGGCCCGTGCGTTCATCTTGCTCGGACTATACCGCGCGCCAGATATCAGCAAGCTTGGGCGTACGTCACAAGGAAGAGAAGACGTACTGGCAATTCCTGGAATCCGTTAGACAGAGCGCGAGGAGCGGGGGTGTAATCGAGCATACTAAGAGTAAGAGCCTGCCACGTTATGTAAATAATAGCAAAAAAATGTCCGAGGTGACCCCTTTTTGCTCTTACCCCTTCATATTTTCTAAGTCGTAAGGATTAAGGTATTTATTTTCAATTAAATAAACGAAGTAGCCTAACAAATATAATTTACTTACATTAGTATAAAATACATATAGTTATTATTTACTAAATACAACTGTCTACTCCTACTGTCAACAGTTACTATATTTTACCAGTGAGGGCAATTTTTATGCAACAGTCAATTACAATTGAAGTCCTAACATACACTTAATATTCATAATCAATTACAAATATACAATAGAAATGACAATCACTATAATATTTTTACACCATCCAAATATCCGTCGCTCAAGAAGTAAGTCTCATTTTCTTACAGTCCAGCTGGTCAGCTCCAGACTCTACTCTCCCGACAGCCGGACCCTGCACTCGCCGGTCGCTACACCATACGTAGCACGTCTGGTCGCTACGCCATACGTAACACGTCTGGTCGCTACGCCATACGTAGCACGTCGTCTCGCGACTCTACTGCACCGCCACGCGCACTCGGTGCTGGCCATTCTACACTCCCGACACAGAGACACGTCACTGCTTACATGGCTCAAGTGACCTGGCCTAGAAGGTTCTTCGCACCTGGAGGTGGTGGCGTGGTGATTTGCGCAGTGGCGCCCAAGCCGCTGACACTTCCAGCAGTCGGCAGTGATGACGTCAGTACCGCAGGAGATAACCAGACAGGTATGGCAGCCCTCCCTTCCCCCCCCCCCC